>WAAF01007269.1:596546-740510 GCA_013400475.1 Tricholaema leucomelas | reverse complement strand
TGAAGAACTTCTTCCTAACATCCAGCCTATACTTCCCTCAGCACAACTTGAGGCTGTCTCCCCTTGTCCTGTTGCTGGTTGCCTGGGAGAAGAGACCAACCCCCACCTGGCTACAACCACCCTTCAGGTAGTTGTAGACAGCAATGAGGTCTGCCCTCAGCCTCCTCTTCTCCAGGCTGAACAACCCCAGCTCCCTCAGCCTCTCCTCATAGGGTTTGTGTTCTAGGCCCCTTACCAGCTTTGTTGCCCTTCTCTGGACACGTTCCAGCACCTCAACATCTCTCTTGAGTTGAGGAGCCCAGAGCTGGACACAGTACTCAAGGTGTGGCCTGACCAGTGTTGAGTACAGGGGAAGAAGAACCTCCCTCGTCCTACTGGCCACACTATTCCTGATACAGGCTGAAAATTTATTTTTCCATATATAGAAGAAACATAGTTTTTGGAAAGACACAAAAGAGATCTGGGGTTGTAAAATCCAAAGCTAAATATTTAATGAAATTAATAAAAGTTGCTCTATTGTAGATGACTGCTAGTGATCTTCCTGATAATACTGAGTGACAAAAATGCTGTAACTGCCTGGTTAAGTTCATCACGGCAGGGAAATTTTCACTGCAGTGCATTATGACATTTTTCATTAATACTTCATGAAGGCAAATCTAGGTAGGTTGCTTGGTGGTAGTCTCCCTTTATAAATTCTTTCTTACAAGATGCTTATGGATGTTAATAAGGGAAAGTTAAATCCAGTTGTGTGTGGCTGCTACTGTAACTCCCCTCCTTTGCCAAAACCAAAGAAATTAATCCTCCTGAGTGAAATCAGAATGAAACAATTCTCTTTCTTGGAAACTTCCTTGTATGACTTGATTAATAAAGTTTTTCATATTAGTGAGAGAGAAGCTGCCCCAGAAGATCAAAATTAGCGTTTCAGCATCTCAGGAAACAGCCAGATTTTATAGATGGTGTCTTCTAAGCCAAGAAGAAGGAAAGCAGTGATTTTTGAGATAACTATAACTCTTGACTTAGGCAATCCCATCAAAATGTCATAAAGGCTTACTTCTGTTCTCTTGGTAGTGAAAAATAATCGTGCATTACTTAACCTATTCACTATGTGATTATTGGGTACCACCTAATTCTAGGCTGTAAACATTGAAAAGGCAGCATAAAGCAAAATTCTCAATAACTTTTCAGCTTTATTTTAAGTAAATACAGCTCATCTTTCCTACTAGGAAAGAATTCACAGTTCTGGATATTCTGATCATTTGCAACAAAAAAAGACCTGAATGCTAACATTAATTAGAAACTCTTCAATATAGATATTCAAATGTTAGGTAGTAAGTAAGCATATTGACCTATAAATGAAATTATTTAGCTCAAAATAAGTTTTGTTGAAAGAAAATTATGTCAAGTGAGCTCTGGAGAGAGAGAGAGAGAGAGAGGAAAAAGTTATAGGCTGCTGCTATTGGAAGTAATTGAGTCAGTCTGCAATGTGAAGAGGCCAGTGAGCTGAGTTACACACCAAGTGCCCTTCCTGGCATGCAGTCGCTGACCTGCTGGGGTACACACAGATTCCCACTGCTGGCTCAGCTAGCAGCAGCTGCTCCTTCTGCTCACTGCCACACAGATGCCTCTAACCTGGGGATGAAAGGTCCGCTTCCCTTTGCTGGATACTAAAGATGCAAATAGTCATGTCATCTCCACTGTGTATGCAACTATTGTATGGTTGTAAGGTTCAAAGCTAAAGTTCAACAGTAAAGCAAAATCTAGAAAATGGGGCTCTGAGTCACAAGCTGTGGAGGAAACACCTTTTTAAGAGCTTCTGGGTTTTGAAATTCACCGTATTGTCTCCCATACCTGATTAACTGGCATTGACACAGGCTGGACAGGTACAGTCACAGGCTGAAGTGATGGTGCCGTGGACGTTTCTTGATGCTTGGCTGCAGTTCTAACAGCAGGAGATGCTGCATTCAAGGAGGTGTCAGCTGGCTTTAATTTGCTGCAAAATGTTAACCGAAGACCAGTGCTCTAACTGGAAGCCAGAGGTACAAGTGTATCTCTGAGTCGTGGCTATCTCAGTTATATCTCAACCCCAGCCTCCCTTCTGGAGTTGAATTCCAACTGATCTAAACTGATATGTACTTCATAAAAATCAAGCTGCATATCTTTCTAGACTAATCTCTCCTACTTAGTTCAGTTACACCAAATGTAATAAATGTCCTGAATTAACCCAGTTGTGCTTTGAAAACTGCTGTCACCAACTCTGGGCTTGTATGAATTTGTGGGCCTATAAGGTAGTGAAAATACCATGGTCTGCTTGGATACAGATTCAGCAATTTACTGCTGAAAGAGGGAAAAAAAAGGGCAGTATGCTTTTTGCAACAGATCTTGCAATTTTGGTACTGTTTGGGTTGGTAGCTTTTCATCTAGGTTTCTACAAGGAATGAAAAGTGTTGACTGTATTTGTTTTTATTGCTAAGTAAAATGCAGACAATGAAGAGACAATCCTATTTAGTTTGAAGTATGCATGGGCTGCTCTGCCCCAGGAAAGCCAGCCTTCAAACCAGAGGAAGCCTTGCTCAGGGTGACCTTGGCAGTTGTTGTCAGCACTGCTGTAGCTTTTGAAATTGGGAACTTTTCCCCCCCCCTTCTTTTACCTGTTCTGATATGAATTCTTTTCAATTGCAGGCATTTAAATGCATGTGACCACAGATGGAGTCTAAGCAAAATAAGGCCACTTATGCCCAAACCTATCTTTCATAATTATCTCATCTGAGGACATCCTGTTACAGTGTCAGAGCAGCACTCTGTTGAACTTCTTTTTCCCTAAGAAAGATGGAATGCAGTACATTGCAGTTTAATGAGGTAAGCAATTTGGAGATGCCATCAAGCAATCAGCACCATGATCAACACTACATTAACACCTAGTAAAATGAATAAGAAAAAATGTTATGCCTGAGACATTTGGAAAGCTCTGATCTAGAACTATGGATACCTTAACAATTCATCCCCAAACCCTTGAGATCTTTGTGATTTTAAGTTTTCTATTAAGCCCTTACGTTTCTCAAAGTTCATAAATCAGACCAATCTGGAGTATTTTATGACTTTGAAATCAAAATCACTTAAGACAGGATTTGCTGGCTGCCTGAGGGCTTCAGTCAAGCATGCTACAGTATTTTGTATTTGCACTTGAAAAGAAAATGACAGTTGTAATGCATGTAACCCTCCTTAATAATGGATAAAATCTAGGATGTGTAAATTGGTTTGATTAACATTTCCTCTTTGAGAAGGACTAGTTGCTTTTGGGGTTCTAAATGCATATGGAATGGATTTCATTTAGGAAAAATGAAATTATTTCCAAGGTTTTACATTGCATCTGACACTTCTTTCTTTTTATATTTAAGTAGTCTTTTATATTAAAATTGCAGTTCTCTAGTTCATATGTATTCATTATTTTCCATAAATCTAAATTCTCAATGGATAGCCATCTTCTGCCAAGAACTTCACAACATACCATATTTTCATGTGGGATGTTTTGCTATGTTATTTTTGTGTGTCAGATGCTTAAAACAGCATTTAAGTTGGGTCTAGGCAAATCTAATTTGTTTTAGCAAATCAATTTTAGTAGTTTAATATTTAAGGTAGCATCTTTCTACTTACATTTATATTTCATATTGAAGTTTTGATTCTTAGGCTAAAGCTGAAGCCACACAAATGCAAATTTGGTCCACACTGTTTGTAAAGCAAACTAACAGACACACAAACTAAACCCGAGCCAAACAATCCAAACTAATCCCAGACAAAAGCCTAATATGTGGAAGTTGCAAAATACATATGGAAACTGAACTCTCTGCAGTTGTGGGGTTTTTAGCTGTAAGAAATATGGAAGATGTAATTGTAAACATACTGCGCCATTTCGTCTTTGACAATTTCACCTTCAGAGTCAGAAGAGGAGACTCCTACAAAGAAGCAAAAAAAACCCACAAACAAACAAAAAAAAAATTAGAAGGATTTTTTGAGAAGTTTGTCTATGAATGATATAAACCTTTGTGTAAATTTCCTCATGAGCATTCCAAGGATCTATATTATAAAGCTATGCCAAAAAAAAAGATCACGCTGCAGTGGGAATGAACCAATGCTGCACATACTGTGTAAGATACAGATACTGGTATAAGGCAGATTTGGGATGAAGTGCAGCTGAAATGAGGAAGACATCCAAGAGTGAATGCATACCTGGGTCTTCCTCAGGTTCTCTTTCAAATGACACTAGTATGATTTAGTCTGTAACTGCTGTTGTGAATCAAGTAAAAACATTTTTGGTTTGGTTTGGTTTTGTTCTGGTGGTTTGTTTTTGTTTTGGTTTTTTTTTTTTGTTTGGTCAGACACCTAATGCTATCTGTTTTGGTTTGGTTTTTAAGGGGTAAAAAAGAGAACTGGAATCATAACTATTATTCTTCAACTAGTGCCTTACAGCATAGTTTGGACAAGATACCAGCTCCGTTTACTGACAGCTGTCTTATTGAGACATTTCACAGTTCTGGTTCAGCCTTCACTGCATGTGGAATTTGATTTCTCTCTGCAGTTCCTATCACTGAGCATCTCCCTCTGCCATGGCTTCCATCCAACAGCCACTGAGTTAAGTAAAAGCAGACCTTGGCCCCAGTCTTGAGAAGTAATAAATCCCTGCCAAGTACAGACATCCCCCATTAATGTCAGGGGCAGTGCAGATACTGAAAAAGGATTTGTCCTTTCACTGTCAGATTAGGGACATGAAAGGAGAGTAATAGCAGAGCAAAATTAACCTTGTATTAAGTAGGGTAGGTGCTTTAATTTATGAATGGACCCACTGTTGTCACTGGTGGTATTCATAGTACATTTATTTGCCTGAAAAAGGGGGAAAAAAGGATTCTATGTATCTATTTTCAATTTGTAACCTTGCTAGTACAATGGTAGACACAATCTAAAATCTTACTCAAAAAAAAAACCACTAAAAAGAAATATAATAAATAGACTTCTCTCAAGCAGAATATATTAAAGTAGAATATATTACAGTAAAATATTTAGAAAACCTAAAGAGAAAGGAGACCTAACTCTGCAGATACATACTCTAATTACAGTATCTGTTGTGCAGGGAAAATAACAAATTGCTGGCATATTTATTCTGATCATAAAGTCCCAATAATGTGTTAGGAGGAAGCTATCCTATGTTCGATTTGTAATGAGTGTAGGGAAAAGGGATTAATAAGAATCAGATGCTTAACTTGGGCTCTAATATTTCTGTAGAGTACCCCAGAAAAAAAACCTAGAAGTTGGCACCAGAATCAGAATATTTCTAGACTTTGATCTGGCAGTGAGATCTATGAAATCTCTGGGAAGCCTCACACTAAGATTAGGTATAAAAGGGCAAACACCTGTATGAAGATGGTTTTACAGAGAAATTACAAATCTGTTAATGACAAAAATTGTTGATTTCTTGCTATATTTTTTGCAACAAATCTATCACCCAGTTACCACACAATGCATAGTTGTGTCTTAACCCTCTATGACCAATGTCAACAACCAGCTGCCACAATTCTAACATTACCTTCTATATAAATCTCTGCAGAAGTGGAGTCTGTTCCATAGATGTTTGAAGCAAAGCACGAGTAACGTCCTGTATCCTCCTCAAAAGCTTCAACAATAACCAGTGAATGTTGATCACCTGTCTGGATAATTTGAATGTCTGGTGAGTTTTCAAGCTCCTTCCCTTCACAGTACCACCTGCAAGGCAAAGAATACTGTTTATTAGTGCAAACAACTTGACAGGTAGAATGGCACCGTTTGAACTCTTTCTGATGATAAAATTGGTGCTTTTTAACCTGAAGATTCTGACAGAGTACTGCAGGTAAGTGTTGAATCAACCATCATAAAATACCTATGATTTTCATAATATTCAATTGCAGTAAATAACAGTGCTTCTTTTTTTGCACTTTTTACACATACCAACAAACTAGTTTATGTAAGTGACTTGCTTGATATTCAGATTTCAGTAGTAGAGTAGAAGAGCTCTAAATCACCTAGCTTTGAATTCCTTTTGCCCTGTATTCAGATGTGTGTTGTGGCTGAAACTACAGCAAAAAAACCCCGAAACTCTAAGTAAATACATTTCCCCAAACTTGTGATGGGGGAAGTTCATGGTAATTCAGGGTGTGACTGTAATTAATGTTACTCTTTGCTTTATCGTATATTTAAGACAATCAGCTTTTTATAAGAGATGGCAGAAGTGTATCACAAGGAGAGAAGTGATCTATTGCAGTATAGAGGCACTTCCTTATGGGGGCATGGCTACTGAGGCAGCTAGACCTTGAATTCTTTTCTTCGCCACGTTGCTGTATTTCTCTTTTAAACTATGCTACACATCCAGGGTTATATTGGGCCCTTTAGAGATTCCACATTATCATCTAAGGTGTTCCTAAGTCACTCAATGTTCAGAAGGACTGTTTCAGTAGAAAATGCAGGAATCCAAGCAAAAGTGAAAGCAGCACCTGAAAAGAAAGTTCCATAAAATATGTTTGTGACAGTAATATCAGCTCAACCGGAGGCCTAGCAGGAGGAGAGAACAGGCCTAATTGTTATTGCTTGTTAATATGGAAAAGGAAGAGAAGACAGAAAGAAATGAAATAGGTTTGCAGAACCAGATTCAATATCTAATAAGACAAACAAAGTTTTATAGAGAAGGTGCAGTACTATGGATAGGAATCCAGGTAGTACTTAGAAATTCCTGTATTTTTAGAAAACTAGCTAAATTTACAAAGCTAAACTAGGATGCATTCAGCTTNTGGGCGAGCTGCTCTAGTGGGAGGTGTCCCTGCCTGTGGCAGGGGGTTGGAGCTGGATGATCCTTGAGGTCCCTTCCAACCTAAACCATTCTATGATTCTATGATTCTATGATTCTATGGATAGGAATCCAGGTAGTACTTAGAAATTCCTGTATTTTTAGAAAACTAGCTAAATTTACAAAGCTAAACTAGGATGCATTCATCTTCATTTTAACTTTCCTTATAAATACAGGCAGCTATCAAACTCCACAAAAATATTTGCCTTTTCTGTGTACTGCTGCACGGTGTGGGCTGTCATGCTGCTAGCACTTTTTATTCAACCGCTTTTTAATAATTAGTGATTGTTTCATCCATCTGCTTATGGTAAGTTGGTAAAAGTACCTGCTGGCTTTTGAGTGCATACAAATTCTACCAAAGCAATGGCAAATGTACTGAGTATTGTGTATTACAGAAAATAACATTAGCTCTGGAAAGGATAAGGCTAGGGTTTTCACTAATAAATGGTAACAGGTCATATTTCCTGGCTCATACTATAAGGTACTTTGGTACATTTCCATCTCAGATCACTTAGAAAAACATTAATAAATAAAGCAGTATAACGTAGAATTTAAAAAGGAGCCTCAAAGGGGCTGTGAGGTATGAAGGAGTACAGATCTGAAACGTAAATGATGATTATACAGCTAAGAAGTAAACCATGCACTATTTGTGCACCATCAGTCCTGGCTGTCCAACGTGGCTTTCCTAAAGTAGACAGGGTGTTCCCCAGTCCACTTGGAGCTGCACGTTAGTGTAATCTGTAGCTGTACAGTTAACTTCCTTGAGAGTACAGCTTGGAAAGCGTACAAGGCTGCCTGTTACAGAGGGGAGCTCCTGCACTGCAGAGTGAATCACACTGCTTAACACAATTTCCCCTTTTAGAAAGGCAAACCTTTGTAGCCAGAGAGCTAGAACTGAAAAATTTTAGCTTCATGTCTACATCTGCCTGTTTATCCTGTTGTTACAAACCTCCATTGTAACAAGAATTGAAAATGGGTCTAAGAAAAGGAGGTTTATGAATTTAATATTTTTGTTTGCAATGGGCAGTCCTCTAGTAAATATCATCAATGTTCAGAGAGGATGCCAGCACTCCCAGCTCTCTTCCCTGACATCTCACAGCTGACATGCAGCTTTGCTTCACTAAAATACATCCATATCCTTCTTGCAGGGCATTGCTTTGTGCAGAGTGCTTCAACTGAAGTTACTCTTTTCCCTTTAAGCCTTAAAGATCTTACAGATCTAGCAGCAGTTCTTGAAAACGTTAAAATTCTAATGCTGGCTTCTTTGCTGGAGATTTCTCTCTCTGAAGCAAGGATGGCAGATTCAAATATGTTCCCAGAATCAGATGCTCTGGTTCTGGTCTAATGAAAACAAGTTTGTGCCAGGACACTAGACTTGTGGAACTAAGATACCTGAAGCCTACAAGTTCTTCTATTATATCACTTTTAGTAAATGTTAATAACTGTAGAAGAGGGGGCTGGGCAGTCAAGGGACTACAGCTGCATCTCAAGTTGCCACAGGTGTTTGCTTGAACTCAGTCTTAACAACTTTAAGGGAGGTTTCTTCCCTCCTTTTGCTAGCTTTTCTACCATTCTGTTGGGCAAAACAAGATGCTCCAAAGTACTTCTGTCAGTGGACAGTCTGCCTTGGACAACACTTTACCCCAGGATAGCTTTCAGCAGCCATTCATGCTATTCTTCAGACCTCAATAGAACTTAAGGTGCTTCACAGTACAGCTGTGAACAATGTACTGGATAGTATCCAAACCCACACTACGTGCAGCACTCTCATGAATTTAAGAGACACCTGTCATCATACAAAAGGGACAAATAATATTAGCACATACCCTAGGGTGCCAGGACAAGCTAGCACATGTGAAAAAACTTTTAAGAACTTAGTGGCCCAGACTGCACACCACTTAGTGGTCCACCTAACACAGCATGCTGACAGTGGCTAAAAGCTGACACTTATGGGAGCATCTAAGAACAGAGTGAATATCTATGTATACATGTATGTATAGTTATCTATTCCTCTAAAGTATCTAACCATTTTTTTTCCTCTTTCTCTTTTATCTATCCTTACCTTTTTTAGAAAGTGAGAAGCATTTAAAAATAATTTCAAAGAGGTGAAATCAATGGTCTTGAAATTATTATTTACAAACTACCTCTGCTTTAAAAGATTTCACTATCACAATGTCATGACCATTATTGTCTAGTAGACTAAATTCTATGATTCTTTACTAACATTTAGTTTGCAAATCCTGTTTTTTATTGGTGTCATCTCTGTTTTGAAAGTACTGGTTTACACTTCTATTCAAAACACATCTCTCATAAAAATAATGGTCTTTCTAGCTTCTTCCAATTGAACTGTAGTGTTTATATTACTTCAGAGTCCAGTCAGGAACCTTCAGATCTGCTAGTACAAACCTCTTCAAACAGAAGAAACAGATACACCTGCTTTAGACTTTGCCCATAATGAGTTGACTAAATCTGGTCTTTTCCCCACTAATAATGAGGGAGATTTGAGCAGCTCTGTAAAAGTGCCTATCATATTTGCATTTCTGGTCAGTGATGTCCTTGTAAACCTGTAAATACAGGACACCATAGCAGTAGAGGAGTCCTTGGTTTACGGAACACCAGCACCCAGTGCCCGGGATAAAGGAAGAACTCTATTGTGAGGAAGTAGAGAAAACATTTGACTGAGTCAAGGGAGAAGGATGGTAATGTACATTACAGAGCTGATTGAAAAGGTCCTTCGAAATTGATTAGTGCCATTTTAAAGTTCCAGACCAGGAAGTTACACAGGAATCCTGTAATCCCAAAGAGGGGATTTTTTCAATTCTGTAAATAATATGGATGTGACCTATCTGGACTCCTGCTAGGTCTTTGACATGGTCCCCCACAACATCCTACTTGCTAAGTTGAAGACAAAAGGATTTGATGAGTAGACTTCAGTGTGGCTGGATGGTTGTATTCAGAGGGTAATACTCAAGTTGAGATGGAGAGCAGTGACAAGTGGTATCCCTCAGGGGTTCACAATGAGACCTGTTCCATTTAATATTTTTATCAGTGATATAGACAGGGGGATTGAGTGCACCATCAGCAAGTTTGCAGATGACCCCAAGCTGAGTGGTGCTGTCAATATGCCAGAGGGGTGGGGTGACATCCAGAGGGACCTAGGCAAGTTGGAGAGGTGGGCCTATGTGAACCTTATGAGGTTCAAGAAGAGCAAGTGCAGGGTTCTGCACCTGGGCTGGAACAATCCTCACTATCAGTACAGACTGGTGGATGAGGTGATAGAAAGTAGCCCTGTGGGAAAGGACTTGGAGGTACTGGTGGACAAGAAGCTGCATGAACAGACTGGTGCATTTGCAGGCCAGAAGGCCAATCACACCCTGGGCTGCATCAAAAGATGTGTTACTAGCACATCGAGTGAGGTGATTCTGCCACTTTGCTCTGGTGAGACCTCACCTGGAGTACTGCATCCAGCTCCGGAGCCTTCAACACAGGAAGGACAGAGACCTCATGGAGCAGGTCCAGAGGAAGGCCACAAAAATGATTAGGGCTATGAGGACAGGCTGAGGGAGCCTGGGGAAGAGAAGGCTCCAGGGAGACCTGATAGCAGCCTTCCAGTACTTGAAGGGGGCCTACAGGAAGGATGGAGAGAGACTGTTTACAAAAGCCTGTAGTGATAGGACAAGGGGCAATGGCTTCAAACTAGAGAAGAGTAAATTTAGATTGGATGTTAGGAACAAGTTCTTTACTATGAGGGTAGTGCAACACTGGAACAGGTTGCCCAGGGAGGTGGTTGAGGTCCCATCCCTGAAGCTATTCAGGGTGATAGGGTTCTGGGAAACCTGATTTAGTTGAGGATGCCCCTGCTGATTGCAGAGAGGGTTGGACTAGATGACCTTTGGAGGTCCCTTTCAACCCAGACCATTCTGTAATTCTATGATTCTATGGTTTATTCTTTCTTGTTTTCAAGATTTGCAATTGCTGGTAATTGTGAGGAGACAATGCACAATTGTATGACTACAAGCACAAATATGGTATGTGAACTTGCCTTTTAGGTGCATAATACATGTAGGCATCTGTGTGCTTTGGGAGGTGAGTCATGGCACTTACTCATGTCTTTTTATATACCTACCTCATGCTGCTTCCCTACCATGAAGCCTTGTTTTAGCATATTAGAGTTAGTAGATATGAAAAACTATTAAAGACAGACATTTCCAGCAGCATCTTTTCAGAACATGAAAAAAACCTCTATAGTACAGTGGTGTCATATTTTTGTATCCACTTAAATATGGCTCCCCACTCGAGTGACACACAAAGCGAAACACATCACACAAAATACTGCAATACAATCACCAGTAATACACAAGAACTCTTTGTGTAACTATTGATCAGTTTTTTCAATTAGCCTGTAGGATTAGTGCAGTGATAAGTCTGTATTGCATGCCTTAGGAGGCAGGAGTGTAATTTCCTGTAAGCAAAATTAAAACCACCATGTAAGCTATTTCTTTCCAATATTTGATTAGTGTGTGTGACTAGGATATTCCTTTAGTAGACTCAGACACAGAAGCAGGAGTGACTTAATTATTTTCTTTGCAGTTATTTTTAATGCAAAATTTTCGGGATAAGTGATTTAAAATTTCAGGAATAAACTTTTGCTTCGAGCCTGTGCTTACTTCTCCTACACATGGTATTCTTTAGGCAGTCACTATTTTCACCATAATAGTAAGGTTTTTGATATTAAGCCAAAAAAACCCCAACTGTGCTTAATTTCTGTTATCTCTTCACAGTGAAAAACAGTTCTAGTTTGTGAAATCAAGCTTTATGTAAATCTGGCCTCTGGCCATATCTACTTCTTGCTTACCAGCATCGTATTTTATTCTTAACTTCAAAATGTTGTACGTGGTAGCAATGAAATGTCAGTTCCAGGGAGAGTTCTGACATTGAGATACATGGCATGACTGAAGTAGCAATACTCTCCATCACTGACATTTCATTCCTGCCATGAATTGTAATGATAGCTTCATCATACGAGGCAGGTTCACATTAAGCACAAGCAGTGTCGCCCACTGTGCCAAATTCATCTAGGTCTTAAACCATTGATTTGACTGGAGTTACATGTGAGAGAAATTCAGCTCTCTAGACTTTGAACACCAAGACACGTTCACATTTGGCAGCTAGGAAGGTAAAAATCTTTATCAGTTTTACGTGACTTCAGAGTCTCTAAAAAATTGTGATTAATTTCAAACAAAGCAGCACTAAAATGCACTACTTAAGCTCTGTATGCCTGTGTTAAAGAATGTGTTCATGGAAACCTTATGACATACAGCCTGTTTTTAGAACATCAAATCCTCATGACACTTCCAAGGTAGCTGCGTATGCCAAAACATGCAATGTGATTCATAAGTAAAATTAACCTAGGAGTGATGTGCCAGTTTGGAAAAATCTAGGCACCTCTGAACCTGGAATAAGGAATGCTCTTCTCAGGGAGAAGGGTCAATGTCACACCTAGCATTACTCATACAGAAAGAGATCTGTAGAAGGAAGAATGAGAAGGAGGTCACTGAAACCTTCAACACTTTGGAAATATGCCACACACTTCCTTTAAATGCTTATTTCTAAGCTGTAGTATAATCAGAGTAGAGCAATCAATTAATAATTGTAGTAATGTTCTTTAATTGTGAGCTAATGTTTGAGCTAGGTAGAGGGCCCTATAGGATTGTATAAGTCTTTGTCTCTTCACTTGGTGATAACGTTTCAATGAAATTTCCTTCTAGCCAGGTAGGCTTAGCAAACTTCCTCTAGCATGTGGGCTTGTTTCATTAAAGCCCAATTCTCCTGAAGAAGCAGTTGGCCAGGTCTACCTGTATTCAGACAAGCAGGATTTAGCTTTCTGTACAATGGTACTTCAAATCACTTCCCAGGTTCTCCTCTTGCTCCACCATCCAATTTTATGTCCTTCAGTGAAGCATCATATATGCCAGACAGTCACTCATCCAGCCTGAACATTATGCTGCTTTATCATTGCCAACAATATTTTGTCCCTGATCCATCATGAATGTAATTTACGTTATTTTTTCACATCATCAGTTTTGGAATCAACTGCCTTGCTTTCAAACAGGGTATCTGCCCATGATATTTCCCAGTGCTTTCTATCCCTCTGGTCAGCTTCTTTGTAAACATTCTGTCTCTTAATTTCTGTTTTATAATCCTCATTACATCAATTTAAACATCAGATTGCACCTTGTGTTGACTGGGAAACTACATTACAGTGCTTGTTGAATCTTGTTCTAGTTTCACAATGCTCTGTGTTCCCACAGTACCACTTCTACATTGTTAGTGTATGTATTATAGGCAGTGTAACTAACCTGGGATCCCTTTCTGTGGTTAGGAAGTACATTTCAAGGCAAAAGACACAGGCAAGCATGCATTAGCACACGTATATCCAAAGGATGCTTGTTTTCTGAGCTTGGCCACTCAGCTGAGTTGAAGGAAGAAGAAATTGCACCTTAAAGCGAGTCAACATTAAGCTTTCTTTTATCAGTTGCCACCTTGCCAGTCAGTCCTTTCCTGGGACCATTGATTTTTGTATCTCTCTTGTTTATCTATTATAATTCTTGCTCAGCCCCACAGATACTGAACTAATTCACCACAAACCTTGAAAAACTGCTACCCTCAAAGCAAGATAAATTCCAGTTATGGACATGGTTCCACAGCTGTGGCCATCAAGACACTTCCTTCACTGTTTTGGAAACTTTGCATAACAGATCAAAGACAAGCATTATTTTTAGTCAAAAAACCTGCAACCTCGTGTCCCCATGGTTAACGGGACATCTGTAGTGAAGTACATTCTGTTTTCTGTCTTCCTTATGCTGTAGCAGTGACTACAAAGGCCAAAATCACTGGAAACACTTGAATATTTATCACTAACATTCTCAGCTTCCTTCTTAATACAGCACGCACATACAGACACAAAAACACAAAGGGAGAGTTCAAACTCACCCCTTTGTGATTTGTCTTTTGTTTGTTAGTTCAACTTGTGAAACTGAAACTGAGTCTGGTTTTTTTTTTTTTTCAATTTGAACTTGACTACTTGGGACTGATATTACCCACGAGGCTTCTTTTTTCCTGTCCCTACTTCCCTTGGCCTCGGGGCATCAGCCTGTGAGCACTGGACTTGTGTAGGCTCCTGCAAGACCCTGATTTGGGTAGAAGCATGAGTCAGTAAACCAAGTGTGTATTTGTGTTTGGAGTAGTACATTGCTTGGCAACAGTGTATTACTATTGGAAGTCTGATGAATACTTCTGTAAAAGTGTATAAAATCAGCTCCTGTATCAACTGTTCTCCACATAGGTTGCTTATTTAATTATTTAAAATGAACAAAATGTTGAAACAGAAATTTTGGTGGGAAATCTTAAATTTTGTTGGAACAAAACCAGACCCAAGTTACAAAGATATTCATCATCCAACTTTGTGGAATCAAGCAGTCCTTGAACTGGGTGCATAGGCATCCTGGTCATCCAGTGATGCTCTACAATATGAGTCATTATTCTCAAGTTCTCCCATCTGCATTTGCGAGGCTTCAGTGACTTCATAGTGTCAGCTTCTAAATCAGATAGTTGTTAAAGGCCTTAGCTTAGATGGCATGAGCACTTTGTCAGGTTTATGTGTGTGTCAACAGCATGGGCATGATGTGTGTTGTAAGGATGGAGATGTGCCTTAGGATGGAGGTGTTCCCTTCTTGAGAAATACCTAAAACACTGTGCACTGGACAGTGCTTCTGTAAAGAAGCAACTCCCTGGTCACCTTTCCTGTTTGCAAGGAAAGCCAGACTGAGTTTGTGTACAGGTCTATACATAGAAGAGAAAATTATTTAAGTAATTTTCTTTGTAATATAAACTATGCCTGATGAGACAAAAAAAAACATAATTCTCATGTGCTAGGATCCTACTGACATTTTTAGTATTAAAAAAAGACTTATCAAGGCAAGTGTCTGCAGAAACATCTCAACATCTTTATAAGTAAAGAAGAAAAGAAGTCTTCAGAAAGTGTTGCTAATATCTAGGGAGTGCTGATGATATTTCCTGCCTGTTTTCTGTCAACTCCCCAAAATTTTCTAGCAGTGTTTTCTCTTTTAATCAGGCTTCTCCATAAATTTGAATGCTGAACACAATACAACATTTATAATGACATCAGCTCCACCAAAGTCATGCCTCAAAAATCACTATTTAAAGCAGTGACTTCAGGCATGAAGCTCAGTAGAAACCACATTCTTCCTAAATAAAGAGTTTCCCTCAGCTTTAGAATAGGTGCCTCTTTTACAAGCAAATAATTTACTCCTATAGAAGTTTACATTCCTATCATGCACAAGAGGCTGAGTGGCATGACCAGTCAAGGTCTTGTTAGGGGCTGAGAACCTACACATTGCTACCACTGAAGGCACTGGGCAGGGTGGTCTGGCAGTCACAGTTCAGGGGTCCTATGAACATAGTAACTTAGCTTCTTGCCTTTGACACAAGGCTGTCCATAACAAGGGCATTAATTTGTAGATCCTCGGTCCTGTGTATTTAATAGTAAGTTGTAAAAACTTCTTCCTTTTGAAAAACTAGCAGCTGGTGTGCCAGAAATCCAAGGTTGAGGAAGACAAAAGTTCTTTACCACAATTTTTGGACACTGAGATGGTTTTCATGTGACTGTGCCTATGATAAAAGATGCAGCAGAAGCACTGACAGTGCTGTACTCGGTATCTAAGGAAACAACCTGATGATTTCAAAAAGGTGAAGCTCAGAGTCCTCTAATTGGATACTGAAAATGAAAATAGCTCTTTTCAGTATTTAGAAAAGCAACAGATTTCTAAAATGCCTATAAAAGGCTAGGCAGCTGTCTAGAATGAGGGTATCTATTTATTATACTGCAGAAGCTAGAAGGCAAACATGTGTAGTATGTCTCTAGAAGATAGAGTTTTCTGTTCTATTGGACCGGTACAGTCCCAGGAAAGGAAATATGATTCCACCCTTGTGAGAGGTAAATTTGACTAATGAGCTCTATGTGAGCAAATTTAGATTTAAAAATGCTTACGAGATATAAGAATTTTCAAGACAAATGTAGAAATTACAATAATCTCTTTCTCATTCCACTGATGTCATTGATGAATGAAGTGTAGGTTCTCCCTGTTTCCTTTCATGTCCAGTGATCTTTGCAAATGTTACTCATTTAACTTTCAGAATCCTCCTTGATTTGGGTGAAAGCTGAAGCACTGGGACTAGCAGGCTAGTCACACAACATGAGTAAGTATCATTTAATCAGGATGCCTTGTACCTGGTAAAGAAGAAATGTTTTTTTTTCTAAGATCATAGCAGAATCATTGACAGAATCTGAATGAGAACTGAGCTGCCTCTGGTTACTTCTGTAATAACTTCAGTGGACTCTTTCCCTCTCTGTTCATGTATGGATATATATGAACGTTTTTGATTTATAGAACTCTGTGCTTACTCATCTCAAATACCTTCCGACATCAGCATGAGGTATCACAGCCATTGGTGATTGACACAATCAAGCTTGTTTTCCATAAAGATAACTACCATTTCTCACTAAGGATTTAGCACTTTGTTTTAATTATGGAAGTGCAACATTTAAAAATAGTTCTCTAAAGTTCAAAGAAAGTCCCAAAAAATGTTGTCTTAATATATAAGCAACCTTTGCATTACTTTAAGAAAGCAATTTTTTTTCTCTATCAGTTTTATTAACAAAGATCAAGAGACTTAAGCTACAGATTACTGAAACATGTAGGCGAAGATACCTGAAAGGAGTAAGGCATACAGTAACTCTTACAGAAATACAAAATGACAAGTGCAGAATATGTTTACCTGACTTCAGGTGCTGGGATTCCTACCACAATGCAGTCCAATTGCACTTTGGTTCCTTCAGGAACTTCTCTGCTCTTCAGTTTTTGAGTAAAGTGTGGTGGCTGTCCAAGAGGCTCATCAGAACTTACGGAAGCAGATTCTGACTCTGTTTTTAGCTCTGCATTTGTTAATTGATTGAGAGATTCCAAATTTGTTGCCTGTTGGTCATCTGTTTGTTCAAGTGTTTTCTCTGCTTCATTTTGAAGGCCTTGAGGTACTGGAATGGAGAGGCGTTCTCTGGTTTCTGATGTGCCAGATAGGTTACAGCTAACTCCTTGAGCCAGCTTATTCTTAGAATCCATTTTGCTCCTGTAGTTTTTGCATGTTCGGGGTCTTATTCTTTCAGAGTTGTGAGCTTTGAAAAGTGAGGAGAGCTCCTCAATAAAATCTGCCGCCTTGTTTAGGAATTCCTTCTTTGATTCTGATTCAGAAGGGAGGTGTTTCTTTAGGTCTTGAGAGCTCCCTTTGGAGCCCTTTGTATTTTTGACATGGTCCTGACAAAAGTTTGAGTGCAAACCATTGTCTGATGTTTTCAAAGCAGCGGACTGGGCCATTTGTTTGTGTTTTCCTGTCGTTTTCAGTTGATCTGAGGGATGCTGTGAATGTAAGTGAAGGTCATCTTGCTTAGTTTCCAGTGGATTCTGACCAATAGCTTGTCTTGCCAGGTTCACACTTTCATCTAGCTCTTCTTGGCTCAAAAAGGCAGAGAGATCTGGAATCTCATCTTGGGCAACTAGCTCATCTGAATCACCAGAAGCATTGCCATAATGGAAATTATGAGAAGCTGGCTCTGATCGGCTTCTTTCGCTCTTCCCTTGGTGTTTAGTTTCAGCTAAATAACTTTCTCTCAGAAGTTGAGATATTGAAGTTGAAGTTTCTAAACTGTCGTCTTGCATGCTGCCAACAAAAAGGACAAACAGGACCACACCTTATCAATATCGATTTTTTTTGACTGCACACAATTACAGGCTTCTGAAACACAGAACACAATATTTTCCAAGTGCATGTGTGCGCTGAATATTAAATAGTGAGTAAGGCCTTGTTATAAAGGCCTGCTTCTAAACACTAATGGCCTGCTTCTATACACTACTGCCACATGCTATTGCTTTCATCCAGTAAAATTAACATTTTATTACTTTCTATTGTTGGTAGCCTTACCTGGCTAAAGCAACTGCAGGCACGGTAGGACTTTGCTCCAGGCCAAACTTTGGCTACAGATCTATTAACCTAATATCTTAGCTAAGAAAGAACCTCATCAGATACATTAAATACTAGGTATTTCAAGGACTGAAAGATGTGAGAGAACAACTAACCGTGCCTTTAAATTAAGTAAACTTGGCTTGAAAGACTCTGAAGTCCAAGTGAAAGAACCCTCAAAAGAATTTGAAGGATGAGAGTAGAAAGTAGGAATGGACAGAAGAACAAAAACATTCTATAATGGCATTTTAATTTAAATTTTTTAAAGCTGTTGTGTTATAGGAAGCAATAATGGTGCTAAGTGTCCTATACCTTTTTAAATTAGGCATAATTTACAGTAAGTGGAGGATTGTCATTATTTGATCCAAACATTGTTTGTACTACAGGCCTTTTAAAATCATTATCTTAGGTCATCCTGCTTCTGAAAAGATGTACCACAGATGAGAACACAGAACCAGAAATGCCATACTTCACCTGCATACCTAATGAGCAAAGCTGTAGTATCTCTTTGGATGCTTGAGTAAGTACTTCGGCACAGGACTGTCCCTTCTATTTACACAGTAGATATCCTTTTAACACACTATCTTGAAGTGACTTAAATATGAAGACAAGTAAGACCAAAACTCTTCACAAGCCTTCAGAGAGCTGATACCTCACACATACTGAAACTAGTGCATGACTAGTTACTGGATTTGTCTTTGAATGTGGAGTGCATGGTTTCTCCTACTTTGTGTATGGTCTAGCAGACCTTGCTGTGATGGCTTCACATATTTGTACCCCAAGGTGTCTGATTTGTTGCACTGCAGAAGGTTCTGTTTCTGTCATGGCATCAAAAGAAGGGAACGTGCATGTCTCAGCCATTTCCATTCACAGCTATATGCAACAGCTTCAGTTTCCAGAGAAGGAGAGGAAAAGTAAAAAAGGTATCTCTGCTGTGACAGGTTTTCTGCTCTGCTGGCAGGACAGCTGTCCCTGGAAAAAGGGCTGGTAGAAAGCAAATGAGGGGAAAATAATGCAGTATTTCTTCTTGGAATGTGAGTGACAGCCCTTCTTCCTTATTTACAAAAAGGAAACTGAAACTGTTTATATTCTTCTTCAGTGAATGAACCTAAAGCTATCATAAACTGATCTTCTTCTTGAGACCTTAATACCCCTGCCTGAGGCACAATTTATTTTTAAATTCTTTTTCCTATGTAAATATTTGGCATTTTAGTTTATTTTGGTAATATGAAGCAAGCAAAATCAGTAAGACAACAGCAGAACCCAAACAAACAAACAAAAAAAAAGTACCATTTAATTATATGCTTGTAAGCACCCAATCTAGACTCTGCAACTGAGCCAGGGCCTGCAATGCTAATTGAGCACTTGATGTTCAATTATCTGGCTCTGCTTTCAGTGAAGCTGTGGCACATAAGAGAACATTGATTTGGGACGCCTGCATGAGATAATGTTGCAAGCAGTTTCATGACTGGACAGAGTGTGTCATTTAACCTCTTAAAAGAACAAAGAGGTCTCCAGGAGAGTTAAAGTTCCTATTCTGAGAGTACTGCTTTTGCTTGCTCAGCTTTTACTTCTTAAATGTCTGAACATGTTTAAGGGGTTATATTATCTTGTTTATGTGCTGATAGCATACTATGTGTTGCAAAGGTCACAGCTAAAGCTATGGTTTGAACTCTGAAGAGTTTAAATACATTCTAACACGTGAGTTTAGACCCTGCAAGACAAACCTCACACAGGGACAAGCTGCAGACCCAGAATATAGCTGTAACATAGGGCAAGTTTGTTCTAGACCTCCCCGTGTGCTGTGTTGTGCTGTATCTGCTTCAAAACAGAAGGGAAGAAGCAGACCCAAAGTCAGCTCTCTTTTCTGCCCTGAACAGCTGGCTTGCCTGCAGAAGGAAAGCAGTGTGTGCCTTTAGTGGGATGTCAGAAAAGGCATAGTCCCTCAAAATATCTCTGGAGGGATGCACTCCGCACTACCACCTCCTCATGTGGCTGTGGCTAACCTATAACATCCATCTGTATGTACCTATGTGAAGCTTTAGACGCCTCAGCAGAAGGCTGTATTTTGTATGGGTGGAGAAGTGTGTGTTTTACCCATGTTGCTGTGTTTCTTGGCCACTCTCTCTGAAAGGTTTTGGAAGGGCACGTCTTCTCATCTGTTTGTCTGTAGAGATCATCAGAATTGAAAAAAATTGTCTTTAGAGAACACTGGATGCTCTAAGGAGGAAATACAAGCATGGAAACAATACTGGATAATAAAAACCTGCCAAAGTCAAATGAAGTTAAGGAATTCCTGCAATAATTTTGCTGAGAGGGTATGTGAAAGACATCTCACTGTGACTCCTCAGGATTTCGTTTTCCTTCTTTGTACTGATAGTGCTTGATTTCCTTATTTAAGTGCTCTGTCAGTTAATCAAAATGCAGCTTTTCTGCTGTAGTAAAGCAATTGTTTGTTCAGTATGGTTATTGGAGACTTTTTTGGGGGCCTTAGATATCTTCTATTCATCTTTGAACAAAGCATTGAAACGTGAAAAAAAAAATCTTACTATGTGAGAAACTACTTCTGCTAATTCCCCTAAGCACTATTACTGCACTATGAAGAGATGCTCTCCACGAAGATGTGTCTGGATAGGCTAAACAGCTTTATAATTGTAGTTTGCAAAGAAGAACAATGAAGAAGCAACTGTCTGACAGCAAAAGGAGGAAAGCCATGTGCAAACTACTGCAACATAACAAAACACAGTGAAAATATAAAATTATAGAGGAGATTACTCTGGAGAAACTTCTCTGTACTCATGACTTATTTTTGCTAGCTGTACTGCAGTTGTACAAAGTATTTTCTATTTGGATGACCAGGCTAGGCAGCACAGCTGTATATGGAACAGCAAAGCCCACTTGTTGGTCACAGTCCTGAGTGAACTTATAGGAAGCAAATGGGCAAATCACTGAAAGTCCTCTCTCTGCTTCTTGCAGGGTACTTGGCACTTGTGAATGACAGAAAACCAACAGTTCCCCAGCAAAGGAACTGAAACAAATTCCTCCTTCTGGCCATCAGAGCAGAAGAGGTAGAAGGGAGCAGAGTACCCTTTCTTGTGCTAGGAAGGAAGGATATCAATGTAAATGATAAACTCTAGTGAAAACGTGGTAGAGAAAAATTTTGCAGACTGGAAATATCTGCCTCATAATGAGCCAGTATGAAAAATAATAGGTCTGAACTGGTGTTATTTAGGATTGAGAATGGGGTAATGGGTTACTGACTCCACCAGTCAGCAGTTCTGCACTCTTGACTGGTTCTCTGTCTACAGCACCAAAGAAGTGCACTGAGGACAACAGTTTTTGCTTTCCTGGAACACTAATAGCAGTGACCTTGGGTACCTGTTATCTTGAGAGACATCAGAGAATGCCATGAACAAAACTGACTGGATGAACATCTTCAGTTTGCTAAGTCAGTTTCCGCTAGCCAACTAATTACATGAGCTTTCTGAGTTTCCAAGAGCCCACATTTAAGGCAATGTTCTCTTATTAGCTGAGTGATCTTTGGGATAAAATATTCACAAAGGTAATTTCCAGTTTGTTTTGGCAGTGGCTGAATGTGGAAATCCTACCACGGAAGGGTAGAAAATCACACAGCAGTAAGCTTGAACAGTGTGACCCTGAAACCTTTCATCTCCTCTTATTTTGAGCCTTGTTAGACCCATTGCTGAATCATCACTGAAAGAATATGAACTTTTCCTGAGAAATCAGTAGTAGAGACATCTCAGCAAAGTTGAAGATACATCCCAGATATATGTAAGTGCAGATCCCTTGTTTTATGTGGTGAGAGACAGTTTGAGTGCTATGCCCTAAAGATGTTTATTTCACTCATTCTCTGTACCATAATAAAAAGGTTACCTGCAAATAGCAGATTCAATGCAAAAAGCATTCAACCATCTTCTTTGGCCTTCAGTTGTAGTTAAAAATGAGTAATTGAATTTACTGCATGTTGTTCCTGTCTAGCTTTTTCAAGTTACCATTGTTTTTATTGAGATTGCTTGTGTATGGAGGTCCAGTGTTAGAACAACCAGCAAAGTGCTACTTCTTCCTCTGCATAGTGGCACCTTTGTGGCCTTTACTCATGAAGAGGTGCTCTGTGCAGCATCTCTGTTTGGAAACTAGATATTAAAACCTATATCCTTTTGCTGTTCATTTAATTGTGTTTACCCATACTCTGTTGACCACTAACAGCTATATGGTTTTCAGTTGTATAATTACAGCTATGACGAGCTAAGAGATAACACAATTAGTCTGTGTTGCAGACAAATAATGATCACAATCACATTCATAGGTGCTTGAGGAATTCTCACTTAGCAGTTGCAATTGTCACAGCTTCTGTGGCTGCCTGTTCACAAGCTGTAGCTGCTGCAAGGCAGACCTAGAGATTCCAGATGCAGGAGAAGTTAGGCTGGAGCAAAGAACTAAGGTTAGCAGTCTTGTGTGTTTGGGTGTGTCATTGTGAGATATTTTTAATAACTGTATTTAGAAAGTTGTGTACCAGATGGTGGTTTACTTTTCTGTTTTAAAAACATTAGTAGCTTCAAATTCCTTTCCTTGTAGTGACTCAAGAAAGTCAGATACATTGCAGAATAGATCTGGAGCAACTCCCCAGGACTTACTTGCGGACAGAATCACTAACTCCCACCTCGCAGCCCCTCCATTTGTAAATGCCGTGCAGTTAAATTTTGTAAACACTTTTCAGGTAAGATGCAAAGTGTTTTTCTACAAACTTGAATCTTAAACCTTGGAAAGTATTACTTATAAAAGAAAGATCCTTTCTAAAAGGAAGGGGGAAAAAAAGAAGAAAAAAAGTAGGGGAAGAAAGGAAAGGAAAATGGAAGAAAGAAGAGGAGGAAATCTATGTAGAGTTATGGAGAAATGCCACTATTTCTAATTAACTTCTAATGGCTTCATAGTTGAACAATGCCTCATCTTTTAAATACTTGTGATAATGAACTGGGACCTCAACTGGTAAAGCTACTTCTAAAATCCTTTTCAACTGAACTTGTTTCAGATGAACTTGACTTTTCATTTGAAAGGGAATGTTGAATTGAATTGTCTCTATGCAATGATCTGTAATCTCATTTAAAATATTATGCTGAAGTAATAAATTGTATTGACATGTGAATAATGCGTTCATTTAACATGGTAATATTTTATGACCATTAGGTAACTAATCTTAAACCACAAGCAAGTGATTAGGAGATGGGAATATTCTTAGTCCAGATTTCTGTAGCAGAGGATATGCCTAGACTAGGTAGTGATCTTGATCTCCTCTAACACAGTTCTCTTCCTCTTGTCTAGAGGTGTTCACCATTTCACCCACAGACATTTGGGTCAGATTCAATTATGTAATTGCTAAAGCCTAAAAAGCACTTATTTGGTTTTAAGGAACTTTAATGAGCCTTAAGAGCACCTATTTTGCAAGCAAACAGTGATATTTGTCCTTCTGTTTCTAGAAATGTGAGAGATGAAATGCATTCTTCCCTTACCACTCTACTTTGTCCCTAATGCCTCTTCCCTATCCTGCTGACAGCATGATCACATAGTCCACAAAATTAAAAACAAAAGTTGGAATTTGTCATCTCAGAAATGGAATGAGATAAATCCTCTCTCCAAGTCTTTCTGCAGAAGACACTGCCAGAGGTTTGTGTGCACTTGGAGTCATGACCTGGACTGTAACCTCAGTATTACAATACTGAGTACTCAAAGCAGCACAAAATAGTCAACTCTTCTTCAGGGAAAATGCATATTCAAAATTCTTTAACTTTGTCAGCATTTCATTATATAATGAAATTACTTTTTTTCTTTTTAATCTGATCACAAAAAGTCTTTATTTATTTCTTTCTAATTAATATCATCAAATAGCAGTTCTCAAAATGAGAACTGAGACCTATTCTTACCTGTGCCTCAAGTTCTCCTCGCCTTCTCAGTGACTCTTTGAAGTGCAAGGTAAACAATAGCTTGAAGAAACTTTACATAAACTGAATTAAATATATTCTGATTTTTAAATTAGGAGATCAAAAAGGAAAATGGGTGATGGCTGCCTCTGAGGCCTGCCTGGTGTGCTTCTCCATCCTTCTCTGAAGGCCAAGGTTCAGATGTCATGACAAGTTCTGAGTGTAATACTTCAAGTGCTCATGATATAAGTTTTTACTGATTCAAGCAATGTCTATCAGCCAGTTTCCTTCAAGGACTGGCTATATGAGAAAGAGTTTATAGGAAAAGCCTAAAAGATACAGCAGAGCTCCACAATTTGATGCCAAATATACATACAAAAGTCCTCAATGGAAAAACATAACGGGAAAAAATATCCATTTATCCTGGTCCAAAGTGGTCATGCCACCCCTCAAGCCCTTCCTGGCAGAAACTGCAAATCCATAACAATGTACTGTGCCCCAAATGATTTAAAATAGGTCATTTCTATTGTTCCTGCTAACAGTACCTGTGAGCAGTGCACAACACCACAAATGCGTGTTGCTGAGGACTACTGTAAAGTTTTGGGGTGAGACTGAAGCTATATCTTAGCTCAGTGTGTCACTGAGTATTGCATGTGCTCAGTCTAGACAAAACAAATTACTGTAATGAGAATTTGCACAAGTTAAAACACTGAACGAAAGTCTTTCTTTTGTCTATGAGTGTAAGTGTCACCAGTGTTAAGGGAATCACACGTCTGAAGAGTGGACACCCGACTGCTTGTGCAGCCAGACAGAACAAGCCCAAACTGGACCAAAAAAAAAGCCTGGAAAGCAGAGGTATGCAAACTACATGGCATTTGCACATCATTTTGCCTTGTAATTTCCAAATTCTGGGCTGTTTTGGTTTCAAAATGAGATGCAGTTTTCATGCAAATACTGATTGGTGGTGAAAAGGAGAACTCAAGCCTTATATTAGATACAAAAGAAATCTTGTCTGGCATTTATTCCCTCAAGGTTTTTCAGTTGTGCCTTTCTTTTTTTTTCACACTTTCAATGTATTTGTTTCTTTTTGTCAGTCTTCTCTAAGAATGTTATAACATAAAAGCTTTCACATTTGAATCCTATTTTCAAACTGCAATGTTTAAATGAGATTTATTTTAGTTGGAATTAATATGCCTGTCCCTGAAGAAGATTGCTGTTTACAGAAGCAGATACATTAGAATTTACATTGCATTGTCCAATTGCTACTATGGTATTGTGTCACTTTTAAACAAATCAGCTCAATGTTGTATTTCCTTACAAATGTAACTAGATTGCTAATTCTTTGCAGCTGTTGGTGAGAAACATTCCTTCAGTCCCACAGTAAGACCTGCTGTAAAATCTCTAAAGAATGCACCGGAATAGCAAATCAGCACAGAGCACATAGCTCTCCTTTGTCTGTGGTAGTCTGACAAATACAAAACCTAACTAACTCTTGAATGGCTATAAATAATTTCTGATAAGTAAATACCATTCTGCTCAGCCACAGGAACTAGCACACTTCCTAGTGCTCTTTAGTTTTGTTGTCTGCTTCTGAAAGAAAAAGAGAAAGACAAAAGGAAAGAAATACCCTGACCCCAGGAACCTTCAGGAGGTGTAGGAGAGGGAGAACTTCTCCAAGTGGAAGTTTATGAAATTGTCCTATTAACATTTGCAGATACAGTTTCCACCCTGAAATTCTAGAGCATCTTCAGCAATGTAAACCTCAGGACCAAAACAAAACTCCTGATAAAGTAATCTGTGTCTTCAGCATAATTTGTATAACATTCTACTGACGTAAATGCTAGAGCTACTCTGTTCTCTTGTCAATTGCTGACATATTATTTTGTAAAATTTAAGATGGGCTTCTGATTACTGCTTAATGTTGCAATATATTGGGCCAAACATTTGCTACTGACAGTCAAATACTTTCCTGAGAGAGAAAAAGAGCAAGGGAGATAGTGAGAGCTCAAGGGTGAGAGCTATGCCCTTCTAGCAGGACTGTTTCTGCAGCTGTTGTGTACATTAATCCAGAGAGCAGATCTTTCAGCACTAAATATAGCCAGTAGGGTCATTTTACACGACAGAATAAATAAATAAATAAAGAGAAAGAAAGCGTTTAACTATGGGATCACATTAAAGTCGTTTTGATTTTGTTTAAGAAGAAAAGCTAAATGATGGCATCTTGGTTTAAGGCTGAATGCCAAAATGTCAATATTTCAGAATGTGGAGGGAAGATAAGGAGGAAGAAGAATGCAGTAGTAGCAAGGAACTCTTCCGGTCACTGCGATCTTCCATTGACTCTTTGGAGGAGGCAGACAGGCTTCCAGGGCTTTTAAGAACCCCACCAACACTATTCAAGCTCTTTAGAATGCTGGAGAACATCATTTCTCTTCCACACATGCCTCAGCATAATTTAAGTAATTCTGTTTTAAAATTGCTTCTTCCCTGCATGAATCTTACCAGCAGTAATTAGGATTCAAATATCCACGCTCGCCAAAACCTTTTGCACCCGTGCTGCAAAATCAAACTATAGACCAATGTAAAATTGAGGCATTACCTTTTTGAATTCCTCCAGATGTCGCTGCCCAACCCTGGCAGTTAGTAGTGAACACAATTATCCAGAAGTGTGAGGTTAAAGTTAAAGAAGCAAGGGAATTCTTGGAGTCCTCAGGAACAGAAGCAGCTATGAGTCCATACGGCGAAGGAAGTTAACCTTCGTTATTACAAGGATGGCTGTGAGAAGCTGGACAACCTGTCACCACCGGAGCATTTGTCAGTTTGCAGGTCCCAAGTTATTTTGAGCAGCGTAAACCATGTGCCTGCAGAGCATTCCACCTCATTGGACAGGGAATCCGCTGCTCTGACAGCACCTATGGGCACCCACTGCCTTGTCCTCACTCATGAAACAGCCCCGATAGATGCTTAGGTGGCTTTTGCTGATTCATTCAAGAGGAACCGGAGTGGCACTGTGTTACTCTCCTCAGCTGGTTGAGACTTCAGCCGCTCCAAATTATTGGTTCTTGCTGTTGTCTTTATGTTTTGATCAGGACTCGAAGGTTACAGTCACTGGGAAACCCATCAGCTTGAAACGGTGTGTAACTCCAAAGGCAAACTCAGCAAGCACATGTGATTTAATAGTGAAGTATTCCTGGCTTCTTTGAACTGTTTGGGTTAATAAACACAGGGCAACAATGCAGAAATCCTTAAGGATGGTCTGAAACTACAAATCCTCAAAAAGTTAGAACTTCTAAACTTGTTGCTGATTGCGCAGAAATAAATGGGTGGGGTCAAGTAATTAAAAAGGGTAAAGAAACTTAGCTGTAATATAAACATATACGGAATAGTTTCTAAATAGTCGAAGCAGTATACAAAGAAATCCTGCTACTATATAGAATTTAGTTTTGTAAGCCTGAGCTACTATTAAGACCTGACTAAAACCTACCACAGCACTTGGAAAATGTGAATACTAGTTTTCTTTTCAGCTCATCCTATACATCAGCTGAAGAAAATAATCTATAATTCTAAACAGGTTGGCTTACCAAAACTGCTGTTTGACTGTTGATTAAAAAATGAACATCATAGTTTTGGTTTTAAAAGATGACTAAAATGCATTTATTATAGAGAATGGATGTATATGCCTCTCCACATCTGATGATGTCATTAGCTGACTTTTTGACCTTCTCCCAGTTCTCTCAAACCAAAAATTTTCAAGTGACCATCTTTGTTAGAATAGTTTATCCTGTGGGATGTAGTCCTTCGGAAAGATGTTTCATGAGGCACAGCAGCATGAAGATCAGAGATAAAGGTAATTATTTTATGAACAATTTCCCAATGGACCGGAGGCAGTTTTGTTTTGTTTGTCCCTCTTTTTGTAAGCTGCCACTGTCAGAACAGTTTGTGAGCGTTAGTTTGTGCTGTGGGCTCTTCAGTGATATGGGAAAGTCGTATGGTGAAGGCAGCCCTTCTTCCGACGACAGGTTAGGCACTTCTGGGGAAAAGTTTGACATTTTGTGGGTGGGGTGATGTCTCATGTAAGATTATACCTGGAATAGAGCTCCAATGCATTCTTTATATATCTGTAACAGTAGATGTGAGCCATACAGTGCTGACAGGAACGGCATGGTGATACTGTACCACATGCTGCTGTGGCTTGGACACTACAGTATCTGTACATCTGTAGGCTGCAAGGCCTGAATCATGAAAATAAAGTGTCTGATGTGTCTGGTAAAATAACTGTACATGCACTTCTGCTGAATTGCAGCTATTATAAAATGTGCATGGAGTCTTGCTGAGCTGTGAACTGCTCTTTGCACATGACATGCAAAATTAAGCAATCCAAAGTGACTATTCAATCCAATGAAAAAATACACAGAACTTTTCCACTTTGAGAGTTTTATATACCACAGTTGCAAAATCATTGAATAATCTGTGCAACGAGTGAGCTAAGGGTACAGCATTGAGAAACAGAAGCTCCAAGCCTTTCCTGTGGCAGACTGACCATCGTAACAGCAGGTGGTGCAAGGACAAAACTTGCAGAAGCACCAGAAGCAAGAACATACACAGCAAATGTACCACGTTTGCAGAGCTGTCATACTGATGGAACAACTCTGGAGAATTTCACATTCAGTAGTTGGCAAATAACAGCATAAAGCCTATGAAAATACTGTTGGTCCTCTTTCTGCCTTTGTAGAAGCCAGTGAATTGAGGCTTTTGACTGCTGAGCACTAAAACAACAACCCAACAAACACTTCCAGATATCATGACCTGCAGCTTTATGTCTTTCTGTCTTTGCTGGCTGGCAGAAGGGAACATCAGCTTCTCTAGGAGAAGGCATAGTGTCCTAGAATAAATTACACGAGCACTAATTCCCTCCAGATCTTGTCTGTCAAAGCCCAGAGTACTTTTACAAGCAGAAGGAGTCAGTCTTAAAATGGAATTTTGTACGTGGCTGGATGGCTCTTATTCCACAGTAGGATCACCAGACTGTAACTGTAAGCCTCCAGGATTTATCATGAGTGGGAAATTCTTGATTTTGTAGATATTAGAATGAAATGAATACAATTCTGTTAATGACATGTGCTGAACCAGTAACTGAGAAATCAGATGGGTTGAAAATTATTCAGTAGACAGCAATTATTAGACAAAATTGTATGAGAAGCCTGGACATGTTCAGCCTGACATGAAGCCTGTGATTATAGCTGGGGTTGGAAGAAGCCATCTGAAGTACAGTACTGGAGAGTTTTAGAGCCTTAGAACATTTAAAAAAAAAAAAGTACCTGAAGATCTGAAGAAACAACTTCTTTACAACATTGCTCTACCATTGGTTGGTTTTTTGGGTTTTTTGTTTATTTTGGTTTTTTTTTTTTAAACATCTCTGAGAAGAAGCAAGGCTTAATTAATGTTCTATCCTGGAGTAACTGGGGCAGATTAGCACTTCTCTTCTGAACACAGTTCATAGTACATATAGATCAGTGTCATGTGTCAAGCATATAGCATTTATTAGCTTAATCAGTTTGGAGTAAGAAATTCTCCCATTCAAGCTACCTTAAGCACAGAATTATGCATGTACAAAGGTTTATTTTGGCTTTAGAGGTTAGTGCTGGAAATAGTGTTGACAGCTGCAAGATGGCAGTAAGCTTTGGGACACGTATTACAGGGCATCCTGATTAGTTAGATACCTATAAAAGAATCTAGTGATGAAAGACAGCTGTAAAACTCTCCAAATTGTGCTCTGATCAGGAATGCCACTTTAGAACAAAAGGCATACAACTGAGAGATGCTGACATTTTGTTGGGCTGGAAACAGAAAGAGGATGAATGCAGGACCAGAAGACCCAGAGCCAGCACAGAGCCATACACATGGAACCAGACTGAGCCTCAGGCAGTCCATAAAAGAAAAAGTATCTGCAAAGATGAACCAGTGAAGCTAGGAGGAGCATCAACAAAACATCTACACTGGACTTTTGGAGGACAGACTTTGGCTTATTCAAGGAGCTAACTGAAGGGTACTTTGGGGAAAAGTCCTTAAAAACCAAAGGGTGCAAGAAAGTTAGACCTACTTCAAGAAATATTGAAGGCTCAGGAACAGGCTGTTCTGATGTGTTGAAAGTGGAGATGGCAAGGAAGACAACCTGCCTGGATGGGCAAGGGGCTTGTGAAGGAATTAAGGGCAAAAAAGAAGGCATATCACCTTTGGAAAGAGGGGCAGGGGAATCAGGAAAAAAATAAGGATGTTGCCAGGTCATGTAGGAAGAAAATTAGAGAGGTGAAAGCCCAGTTAAAACTTAACTGGCCACTGCTGTGAATGATAACAAGAAATGTTTTTATAAATATATTAATGACAAAAAGAGCGGCAAAGATAACCTCCACTATCTATTGGACAAGGAGGGAAATGTAGTAACTGGAGATGAGGAAAAGGCAGAGGTGCTTGACACCTTCTTTGCCTCCATTACCAATAATAGGCAGGTTGTCCTCAGGACAGCTGCCTCCTGAGCAGGTGGGGCCAGGGAGCAGAACAGCCACCCTGTAATGCAGGAGGAAGCAGTTAGGCACCTATTGAGTCTCTTGGATCCTCACAAGTCTACAGGACCAGATAAGATCCATCCTAGGGGGATAAGAGAGCTGGCAGAGGAGTTCACCAAGCCACTCTCCATCATTTATGAACAGTCATGGCTTACAGGAGAGGTCCCTGATGACTGGAAGCTGGCCAGTGTGGTGCCCATCCACAAGAAGGGTTGGAAGGAGAACCCAGGAAATTACAGACCTGTCAGCCTGACCTCAGTGCCATGCCAGATAATGGAACAGATCATCCTGAGTGCAATCACAGGGCACCTACAGGATGGCCAGGGCATCATACCCAGCCAGCACAGATTTAGTGCTTGACCAACCTGATGTCTCTTTGTGACCAGGTGACCCACCTGGTGGACGTGGGGAAGGCTGTGGATGTAGGCTACTTGGACTTCAGCAAGGCCTTTGGCACTGTCTGCCATAGCAAACTCCTGGCCAAACTAGCAGCCTATGGCTTGGATAGGGGGACTTTATGCTGGGTTAAGAACTGGTAGGATGGCTGGGCCCAAAGAGTGGTGGTGAATGGAACCACATACAGTTGACAGCCAGTCACTAGGGATCAGTGCTGGGCCCAGTCTTATTTAATATCTTCACTGATGATCTGGATGAGGGGATTGAGTCCACCATCAGTAAGTTTGCAGATGACACCTAGTTGGGATCATGTGTTGATCTGTTAGAGGGCAGGAGGGCACTGCAGAGGGACCTGGACAGGCTGGACAGATGGGCACAGTCCAGTGCCATGAGTTTGAACAAGTCCAAGTGGCAGGTTCTGCACTTTGGCCACAACAACCCCAAGCAGCACTATAGGCTGGGGACAGAATGGCTGGAGAGCAGATAGGCAGAGAGGGACCTGGGAGTACAGGTTGACAGCTGACTAAACATGAGCCAGCAGTGTGCCCAGGTGGCCAAGAAGGCCAATGGCATTCTGGCCTGTATCAGGAATAGTGTGGGCAGAAGGACCAGGGAAGTCCTTTTGCCTCTGTACTCAGCACTGGTTAGGCCACACCTTGAGTACTGTGTCCAGTTCTGGGGCCCTCAACTTAAGAAAGATGCTAAGGTGCTTGAATGTGTCCAGAGAAGGGCAACAAGGCCGGTGAGGGAGCTGGAGCACAAGCCCTATGAGGAGAGGCTGAGGGAGCTCAGAGGAGACCTTATTGCTTGCTACAACTACCTGAAGGGAGGTTGTAGTCAGGTGGGGGTTGGTCTCTTCCCCAGGCATCCAGCAACAGAATAAGAGGACACAGTTTCAAACTGTGCCAGGGCAGGTTTAGGCTGGATGATAGGAAGAAGTTTTTCACAGAAAGAGCAATTTGCCATTGGAATGGGCTGCCCAGGGAGGTGGTGGAGTCCCCATCCCTGGAGGTGTTTAAAAGGAGGCTGGATGAGGTACTTAGTGCCGTGGTTTAGTTAATTAGAAGGGTTAGGTGATAGGTCAGACTCCATACTCGCAGAGTCTTTTCCAACGTGGTTAATTCTGTGGTTCTGTGATTCTGTGAACATCAGCAGTGCAACTGACAGGGAAACAGACATCTGTGCCACAAGGAAACACTTGCTGGCAATATGTTTTTACAGCTGGTTTGTGAAGTGGCTCTGATTTTAATCAAGCTCAACTGGACTAAACCAAGTGACTTTGAGGGCAACTCCAGTCAGTTTGCACACAATAGATGTCTGGGTGCCTGTGAGGAGATCAGAGTTTCTGTTGAAAGTATGTAAAATGGTACTGTAGCTTTGGTGATGGTTCCTAACTCATTCAACCATTAGAACTTGATCTGAATTTTTAGGGAAAATTTATCAATTACAAATTTATCAATGATGCAGCTGTGCAGTGTGGCCACACCAGTCAAGGAATATGTGCAGAATCAGAGCAAGATGATGAAGTCACAGAGAGACCTATGAAGCACAAGTCAGAGAGTGTGCCACAGTTATGCCTCCTTCAGGAGCTGATCAATCTCTGTCAGCAATCCATGCCACCATGGAGTACTTCCTAACATCAATAACCAGAACCTGCTCTCCCGTGTTTCAGATAAGCATAATCAGAAAGGGTGAGGATAGATTCGGGTATCTTTGCTCACAAGAGTAGCTGTAGTACTTCCTCACGTGGCAGTGTCTCTGGTAACGAAAGCTCATTCGAATGTCCTCTTCCCTTTGTTCTGTCATTGTTTCAGAGGAACATAACAGCATTCAGAATGCTTATTCTGGGGTCTCACAAAGTGTCACCAGTGTCTGCAAGAGGAAGAATTTTCCACTGTACAGCTCTTACATCTCTTTGCTTAATTTTTAAAGCAATAGAAGGAGTTTGCAGTATGATTCAAAATACAGGCAATGATGTGCATGTTACAGGTTGTGTCTCTGTACTAAAAGTGCTGGCTGATGGGCAAATACAGATTGCTTTGCCATGTCTGCCAGGGACAGGCCGGAGAGGTGAGTCAGATCCAGCTGATATATTCTATAGATTACATTGGCCAAAAAAAAGAGAAGATGATCTAATGAAGGTCCTGCAGCAAGTTTGTGTGGAACTGATACACTAATGGTGCAAATGACAAATCAGTGTTTGGACTGTTAGCAAGCTCATGTCCCACTGTCTCTCCAAAACTGACAAAGGTGCTTACATCCCAAGGGCTCTAACAGCAAGAAAAGCTGGTAGCAGATATTTCATATTAACTTCTTATGTGCAGTCAAAAATGGTGCCTTTAAGCTGATGAAAGTACTATACAATGCAGTAGAAATTTGCTCTTGGTTTACAGCATATGCTTCTGAAAATCCATTAAGACATAATTGCAGGTTTCACATGGACTTTACAAAAGTCTAGTCTACAAAAGACATTTAAAAGAAGCAGTGACATCATAATAATAATTACATTTGTGTCTTCAATTTTCATGTATAAGTATTGAAAAAAGACAGAATTCCCCTATTTTGCATACCCATTTTATTGTATTTTTTCTGACCCCAGTATACTGTACAACAGCAGACTCTATTATTGCCCATAAATATGTGCAATAGCAGCAATAACCATTGTGTTCTTGTGAGTATCACAGGTGACCTTCAATTATACAGAGCAGAAAGATGGTGTTTGTACAACTTTCTCACAAACAGAAGATATGGAGAGATGAAGAAAACTGGAAAATGAGGGAGAATATCACAATGTGTAAAAAAGATTTTCTACAAGACCAGGTTTTTGTCTGTAGTTATAAATCAGGATTGCTATAAAAAAATATTGACTTTGCAATTGGTCCTACATTTCTGTTAGGGTTTCAAATTGTAGAGGTATTAATTACTATTGAAAATTCTGGAAAAGAAACACTAAGTTTCTCTGAAAGCTTCCATAATGTTCTTTGCAGTTACGTTCTAGTGAGGCAGTGATTTTGCAGATCTCTCTGGAGAGTTACTACCTACTTTGAGTTGCATCACACCAACCACTGTTGCTCATTCGAAGGCTTTCTTTCTAATGTGAAGTGTGGCATAACGTGCTAGACAAGTTTGCTTTAATGGGCTGAAGGAATAACTTCAGAAGAGAGGCTTAGCAAGGCGATGACCATTTCGGTGGTTGAACAACCAGTGCTGACTCAAAAGGGTTCTCTTTGTCTTTTGTTATGCTAGCCCAGCGATACTCACCTATTCCAACAGCAGTGAGTTGCTCCAGACGTTCAAACAATAGCAGTGATGTCAGTGACTACTTGAGGAATTATATGTGAAAGTCCATTTGAACAGCAGTGGCAAGTCCAGTTTCCCTTTTAGATTACAGATGTTAATGAATTATCTTAAAGCTGTTTTTTTGGTTGTTGTTGGGGTGTCTGTTTGTTTGCTTTTAAAGAGAAGTGTTAAAAACAATTTTCTGGATGTCTCTAGCCAAGCTAGTTCAGCAGTGATTTGCAAACCTTGTGTAATACGGTACGAATTGGATATTTTCTGTTTGTATCATCATGCACTGTGTCTCTTAGCATTAGCCTGCCAGGTATTGTGTGACTCTAGCTCAGATTCTAATTTTAGAAGTGGAGACAAATCAGATGGATGAAAGACACAGTAGCTCTTTTCTGTAGAAAGCACATAAAGTAACGTTGAGATGTTCCTTCAGTGTCAATTTGTTTCACCGAGCACAAAACAGCTTTCTCATTTAACAGGGCAGGAGTGACATGAGGATTGCTTCAGTGTTACTGTAGAATGTTCTGGTGTCCTTAATGATTTACATTAAATATACCAGTGATTTATGGGCTCTGATGCTGTTTCTAATGAAGCCAATGATCTCATGTCACCAATACCAATAGAAGCAGAGTCAGACTTTTCCAGAAAGTTATAAGCACAGTAATGAAATCAGTCTTTCGGTCATCCAGTCACAATCTCTTGTACTGTCCTCACTCAGTTCCATCCAATGTTCCCATCTATTTGCTCTTCAAAATTAATCAATTGCTAAAAGTACACACCACTATTTTGCTTTGTTGCAGAAGAAACAGCACAGCTGAAAAATGTTGTAAAGATTTCTATAAAACAGAGAGACAATCCCCAGAACGTGAAATAAGTGATGTGATGGGTGACAGTTGTAAAAAGGGGTTTGTAACATCTCTCTTTTGGTAAAAATTTTTTAGTCAGTTGTAAAAATGTCAGCTTCTTTAAGGTGGTGGATTCCCTGCCTGTAACATATGGGGGACACTGTGTGCTTATTTTAAACCATGATCTTTTTCCTTTGTGCAGTATTGTCCATTGGCCAATACTATCTTGTACATTATTGACCTTTCAAAGAACTTGGTCAGCTTGCAAAAATGCCTGTAGTACAAAAGTTAGCAGAAAGTGTCTGTTCACAGCCAGTTTATTGTTCCCCAGATAGATGACATTTTATTAGGTTTTCCTGCATTCTCCCTTTCGTAGGGGAAATTCTTCTTCTAAGTTGGCATCTCTAAACAATGACATTCTACAAAAGAAGAAATGAAAGACATGAAATTAAACGAGGAAATAAAAGAAGACAGGGAAGGAGAGGGCTGTATGTGGAGTGCAAATCTCACAATATCACAGAGTGTCCCAGGTTAAGTGAAGACAGTAGAGCTAGCAATAACATTCTCCATGCAGTTGGGTTCTTCTATTGGCTAGCTTTCAAATTTTAAAGTGGATATTTTCTCTTTAGGGTTCAACTATGAAGTGTGTAGGCTCAATGCATTTAAATTAATAATCCAGAAACTGGTTTGGCCAAGTGAAGCAAGAGGAAGTTTGACTTGATGCCAAAAACCCGTCTTGATTGTAAGGTGTGAGATTTACAGTCAGGATTACTACTCCCAGTGCCCTCAGAAATGACAGAATGCAGTCTGCCACTATAGGATTTCACTGTCCTGATTGCAGGACATGACTCGTCCAAAACAGACCATACAATGGGATCTGGAAATGCTAGTTCTACTGTCTTCACTTAATTTGGGACACTCCATGATATGTGAGATTCGATCTCCCACTATGACCCTCTCCTCCCCTTATTTCCTTGCTTCATGTCTTTTCTTTCATGTCTTTCCTTCTTGTTTTTAACCAGAACCTGGCTTAAGAGACAAAACTAATTTTGCAGTGCTGTTTCAGGTCTCCAACTCAGCCTGATGATGGTACAAGTTTGCCCAATTTTGCTGTAGCTGATACAACAATGGACTTGTTCTCCTAAGAGTATATGCAAGAGAGGGCACTAAGCCAAACACAGGTTCGTACTTCTGATGTTCTCTTCTGGGTTTTGCTTTCCCCTTTTTTGAGGCTTGTCTGATTTGTTCTTCAGATAAAACAGGGTTATACCCTAGTAGGTACAGATCTATCCAGTTCACCTGGCTTCTTCAGAACATACATCTCCAATACATCTAAAAAGGGTGTTTGTAGTCATGAGTAAATACCAACTGAACAGGGTGCCAGAAGGACTGGTACAAAGTGTGGAAGTATCTTGTTACTTAAATCTAAAGGGAAAGGAAATAGTTACATTGCTGAAGTGAAAGATACTTTATGTACTTTTGATTATTTGAACTTATCTTAGCTGATTATTTGAACTGAACTTAGCTAATTACTGTGAGTTGCATGGTAATGAGGAAAACATAGTCAGAGGTATAGTGGCTTTCCAGTCTGTTTCTTTGTTTTTACATCGAATGTCCTTCAGCCTACAGCAAGAGCCAGGCAGCCAGCGGGAGCCTGAGGCACGTCAGCCTAACAGTAGCACATATCAGAACCTTCAGAATTTCAAAGTAATCAAACCCAGACTGAATGTTTTGAGCATCAGAGGCTTCCACTCCTGTTATAGACAACTAGAGGTGTAAAGAGTATCAGCTCTAGTCAGAATTTTAATACAACATAACATTCAGTCACTTAGTTATCAAGATTATACTTTATGAGATACACCTCTAATAAGAATGTCTTAAAGGATAGTTGCCAGAAGAGAACAAGGAAAGGGCATCCATAGGAAATCAACATTTAAAAACTAATTTTGTGAGCCTTCTTTCTTTCCAAGCACACTCAGATGACAGTGTCAGGAGTTTCCTAGTGGTGCACATGGCAGTCAGATCATCTCTGAACTTGTGGTTGTTGGACTACCTCAGCTAGTCAGGCCTGGAATAAAGTTTGGAAGACAGCAACTTCATAGTTCAATGAGATGTCTACAAGAGCTAAAGACGAGGGCTAAGTAAAGACAAGAACTCAACATGCTTGGATTAGGGAGCAGGAGAGCATGGTTTAAGAACCATTGGCTAAAATATGACAGATGCATTCTCCATAGAGAGGAGAGACTTGGTACAGTGTATCACAATGGTGCAACAGGATGAACTGCGAATTGATCAGTCTGAAGGGCCACAGCAGCTCCCTGTTTGCCACATGGTTGTAGCAGAAAAGCATGGCAGTCTTTGTGCCAACAAATAAAATGCAGAAATGGTCTGTGGGGTCTTTGGGGAATCATATCGTCTCTTTGTAGCTAGGAGCAGGAGTGCTAGCTGCTATTATTTGATGCCCTGCGTACAGTGGTCAGGAAGCACTGACTGCCCAGCTCTCTGACTGTACAGCCAAGGGAAGAAAACAGCTTCTGGGCAAGTTCTATAGCTTTAAAAAAATTTCCTCCTTTGTAGTAAAAAAGTGCCACTCTGTAACGAAAACATAACTAAGCTTTCATTCCCAAACTCTGAGTTTCAGTAGGTGGCTGATTTGATAAATAGCTACTGTTTTCACCAGCACTTTAGTGTGTCACCTTACTCTGCACACTTGAGATCGGTTTACCAGCCCCTCCTCATGATTCTGGCACTCTTTCCCTTACCATGCCTCATCCCTCTGGAACGCCTACCCTCAGGCCACTGAGTCACCTTCCTGCTTTAAATGTTGCTCTTTTTTTTTTTTTTCATTGTAATTTTACACTGACTTACATTATAACAGTGAAAATGTATATGAAGATGTGCTGCAAAAATTGTTTCTATAGACACTGATGAAGCTTTAAAAGCCCCATTTGTTTACAATACAACTTTACTGACAGAATCAGATTTAAAATAAAGGAGTAGTGTCAGAGTCACTCTGTCTAGCTAAGGAACAAGTGATACTCAGATAATGTGAGCTCACTTACCAAAGGAAGGATCATGACCCAGAAAATTACCTCAGAGCAATGAAAGGAGGCACTGCCCATTCTGGCTAGCCGTGCAAACTGTAAACTATGCCAAACATGACTTTTTCTCAAGTATGCAAGACAGAGAAAGAGAGAAATAGAGGAAGATCCAGCTTTTTCAGGAAACTAAGTAAATCCTCTAATTAATTTCAAATAAATCACTTTGTAATAAAAAATGTGTACAACTGTTTTTCCAGCCCACATTCAAGCCAGTGGTTCTGCTTATGCAGTTGTCAGTCTCCAGAACCCTCTAATTTCCAAACAGTTAGAATATTAATTTAAGCAATAGAAAGTGCCTTTGAAAATGCTTTTAAAATGTCTTAAATTGTTTTTTTTTCTTCTTTTAGAAATGGAAGAATATTGGAAGGCTCCAAACTGTGACACTCTGAAGGAAAATGCTAATATTATGGTAAGTATTTTTCATTTAATCTGATTAGTAAAGGCCTTTTAAAGCACAACAAAACCTTCTTGGCATGCTTAATTGGTGGTGTGGAGCTGTGGAAACTCTGTAATTCGACATCTTTTTAGACATAATGCTCTTAAAGTATATGCTTTATGTTAAATCAGGACAACAGGGTAAATCAAGAAAACACTGGTTTTATAAAGGTATATTTACTAGCTTGGAAATTCAAAGAAAGGATAGGAAGGCCTAGTCCATGCTTTCATTAAGTAGCTAAAAGATATACTTTCAATTTTCCTACACAGTTTTGAAAAGCTAAAGAGTTATGTTTGTGGACCCAGTCGTATATTCTAATTTGGGCAGTTTATATATCTTCATATTGGTCAAGGCTTTGACACTGGAGTGACCAGAGGCAGTCACCTAAATTTTCACTCACCTTTGAAAAAATCAAAATGCATATTTTGAAGAGATATAGTTTAGAAAGTCTCAGCCATAATGTTCATAACCCATGGATTATGAACTGTTCCTCCCGAATAGAGCAGATTTGTTTTGTTGTGCACTGAGCTGTTGAAGACAATTTAAAAGGTGTTAAAGTGGGAGATGGAGCAGGGAGGCAGCACTGATGGCATCATGCTGTGATGGATAGAGTTTACATGAAGTGCATTTCAGTTTGCTGACTGAACTGCATGTATTTTTTCATACTTGACACACTCAGGTGTGGATTTCGAGACTTAACTAGTTTTTAATAGGCATTAGCTTCATAAGCTTTCATTGAGAATTACAACTTACCTGTCTGAAGGTCTGACCTAGAGGAAAGTGAAGCAGGGAAAACAATGAGTTTGACTCACTGGCCAGAGAAAGCAAATAACTCAGTGGGAAGAACTTCCAGATTTTTCTCAGCTTCAGTGAATATAATGAAGTTTAAAATTTAAGAACCAAAGAATCATTTGATTCTCAAGAACAAGGTCTCTAATACCAGTCTCCACCTTGCAGATCATAGAATCACAGAATCATAGAATCAACCAGGTTGGAAGAGACCTCCTACTTTAGTGCACTCCCATGGGATCCTTTTGATTGTAGCACTGAAACTATCAAGGAGGATAACAGTGCTCCAAGTAGCATTGCTTCCTTTCTCAATTTTGAAAAACTTAGGAAAGAAGCTCTTTACCTCCTAATCTTGAAATACTTGTCCTCTATTCATGTGTAAGAGATGACGTAGAAGTGTAAGATGAAGTAGTAGTAGTAGAAGATGAAGTGTAAGAGAAGTACTTCTACAGAGTTGTGAGGAACACTCCAGTTTAGATTCTGAGATGCAGCCAAGTATTTACATTGGAAAATATGTGATGATTAACATATTAGGTTTTGGGTTTATTCTATTTATGTTGGCCACTGTATGTCCAAATAAGTAATGGCAGAGACAAGCATGTTATTTGAATATTTAATTTCCCAAATACGAAAAATATTGTAAGCTTCCTCAAATATAGCTACAAACATAATTTGGTTAATTCTTGAGCTTTTAAATCTCACTTTGAAATGTGTATCTTTAAAGTATATTTTAAAATATTCTGTTTGTCAGATGGTATTTCTTTCAACTTGCTGTGGCTTTGTTAGAAAACATCAGGAAAACCACGATAACAACAGTATCTGTTTTGTGCTTACTTGGGCAGATAATGAGTTCTGCATCCAGTCAAAATTAGCTGTAAAATTAACAGTGTGGGAAGTTTACAAGTGAAGGCTTTAAAATGGTACTGCTATTAACTCTTCTAACCTAAATCTTAGCCAAAAGATAACAACTTTTATAAATCTGACTTGAAAATATGCAGATATTTTAATGCTAGAGCCTAGATTTCTGAAACCACTGCTGATATAACTCATTGGAAATTATAGCTATTTGCAGTGGTTATAAACAAAAGATTCTATGTTTGTGTCTGTTATAATTCTGCAGAGAAGCCAGGTGCATTATTATAGCTATGACCAGATTGTTTTAATGCTTATGGTTATTATAAACTCAGAAGATAACACAAACAGGTTTATAATGGTGATGAGCTATTTAGAGGGTCAAACTTGAGCAAGAGGTCAGGAAAAGTAAAGATCACACATCAGGAGAAGTAATGGTTAATCCTAATGCTGTTTGTTACAGAGCAACCACTTGGCCATAAGGCCAAATAAGCTTTATTTTATTAAAAATATCCCTGCATGCTACTCAATGCAGTTTAATTTGTAACATTGATACTGTCTGTTAAACAGTCAATTTGCCTAGCTGAGCTTGTTACAAGCTTAAAAGCATACAATATTGTTTGTACTGAATTGTTTGCATTTGCAATTATTTGGTCACATTGAGCACAACATTTTTTTCACATGGCTACTGGCTAAAAAATGTTATGGGAGTGTTTTCTGATGAAACTGCAGTTTCAAGTTGACTTTCCTGCTGGGAATCTGTCTGGGTTTGGATGTCATCACTGGGTCATGGGGTGAACAGAAGCCGCTATGTTTTGGCTGGATATTGTGGAAATGCTGTTTCTCTTCCTGAGACAGTGTCAGGAACAATCTGTCTGGATTCTTATGGATCCTACCCTTAAGACTACTCTCCGATTTATGTTTGTGTATTTTTAACAGTAATTCTGCTGCTCTAGAACACTGTGCAGAAGCTGGAAATAGCCCTGTGTTCTTTTATGGAAGTAAATACAGAAGTGTTAAGTAGGGACTAACCAGTACCCCTTAAACAACCATTTCTGATTGGGATCAGTGATCCTGTTTCGTGGTGTCCTAGCAGCTTTGCTGACATTGGTAACAAGAAGGTTTTCATCAGTCAGACATAGGTGATGAATCACTGCTACCTCCCTCTCTATCCAAGAATAAAGAGCTAGCTGAATGCAGTGGAGGTTTGGCACAGGTGGCTGCTCTACTGTTTCTGCTGTTGCTTTGGCAATCCCTTCACAAGCTTGACGTTTTAAATTGTAACAATTTTCTGTATGCTGCTAGACCAAATAAACAAAGAAACATCATCCCATAAACATTGCCTCAAGATTTTCTGGAGAGAAGAGCTTCTAAATCACTCCTATTAAAAAATCAGTAAGAAGACTGTCAGCATTTTGCACAATGTCCCTAAACAGACACAAATGATGACAAGTTTGTGGCAATTTTTCATCCCTAAATGGGTGCTCAGAAGCTATTGCTATAGGAGATCTCTGGGAATACAAGGAGTCAGTAAGTTTCTCTGCACAGGGATTGTGTGTAGATAGCAGCAGCAACTCCATTTTTCACAGTTATGAGGATTTGATTGCTTATTTCATACAGCTCACTCTCCATTCTCCAAAGTCAAAACTTGTTAATTTAATTTAAATACTTTATTCCAATGCAAAGACTTATCACCATAGGAAATTCAGAGTTACAGTCCCCCAGCTCTGACTGCTCACATATAATTTCTGTGGAGCTCCTTAAGAACTTCTACAAGAGATCTAATTTTCCATCTGTCCAAGAGTCTTTGTCCACTGGGGCTATTTAATCCACTGTTTGAGTAGAGATGTCCTGTGCTGTAGTTGATACAAATGGCACAGATTCACACCACATTTCAACCCATGCTATACCAAATATCTGTCAGTTGCTAACTGCAGAATAGATCTCAGAGTATCATGCCCCTCTGCATTTCAGTAATACCTGTAAAATCCTGACTCTTATTCTGAATTAAATCACAAGGGCTGCAGTCCAATCACCTATACTAAACAGAAATACCTTTCTTGCAAAATAGTCCCTAGATTTTGAGTGACAACTAATAGCAGAAACAACTGGATGTAGTTTGAACCTATTGGTCAGTTTATGCCTCAGACTTATTTTCTTCCCAGCTATTTTTTGCAGAGTCCTACCACAGAAACAGAGAAAACAGCATGTCATGAGAACTGTTAAGGCACAGGGCCACAGGCTGCCACACCTAGCTGATTGCACAGTCCTCTGCTTCCTAAAGATGCATGTTGTGTCCTTTCCTCTCCTAGCAATCAACCCTAACATCCATTTCATGTCACACCTATCGTGCCCTCTGACATTCAAATATTTCCTTACTGTTCCTTTTTATTCCTTGCTCATCTACAACCATTATTCTGGTCTATGACTTCTCCCTTCACTCTCTCTGTTCCCATGTCCAAACACATCCATGCCTATATTCCTACTGCTTAGAAGATTTTTTTTTTTCCTCTGAACTCTTACTTCTTGTAAATCCAAGGACTTAATCACCTAAGAAATAGGGTGGAGAGAAAGCTGACTATCAGGACAAAATCAGTCTAGTGCAACAGAGAGGAACCTTTACTGGGCTATTTCTGGTTTTGGTACCAGCACTATTTTTCCTTCCATTCCCAGTTTTTTCCAGTAACAATAAACTTGATTATGTTAATTAAATGACAGCTCCACGCACACCTCTATGATGAGACCATCCATGAAATTTTCACTGTCAGTTTTCCCTTCTGCTGTCTCCCAACCACCCTGAGAGAACAGATCCCTCCACCCCACTTCTGTTTACAGGATCACCTTTCTCTTTCAAAGTCAGGAACCCTGTGCTTGGCTAAAGAAATGACACTAAACAATCCAACATGGAAATCTGTAAAGAAGCCAAGGGTGCTCACCATGAAGTGTGACCGGCTGGTGTGTGAGCCTCAGTCCTGGTCCTCTCCTGTGCCACTTTGTTCTCCTCTGTTCATACTGCTACCTTTCTGCCTGCTCTTTACGAAATAGTAAGAAGGCTAATTTTAGGGTGCTTCATCATCCTGCCATGCAAAGACACGGTGTCATGTCAGAATCAGCAGCATGTGGCACCACTTGGAGCTGCTATTTTATAAGCTGAGGTTCAATGTGTCCTTAAAATGGTCTCTGCAGGGCAGAAGTGGCTTGAGTATTGATCTTGTATTCCTGTAGGATTGAAACTTTGAAATCAAAGATCTGTTTCAGCCTGAGCTGAAGTCCAGTTCAATGACATGAGAGTAAGAATTGGTCTCTCAGCATTCAACACTGAAGTTAAAAACCATGGGAATTTACCGCTGCTCAGTTAGCACGTAGCCTGCTGATCTATTTACAAGAGAAAAATTCAGGTAATAGTGTGAAACATCACCGCAGTGGGAGAATAGGGGGCCATGTGTGAGGAGTGGCTGCACTCCCAACCCTCTGCATAGGATGCTCAGAAATGTTTAGCATCTTCAGTTTTAGCCTGCAAGTGCCTGGCCTCTTGCTTGACTTCTGCCAGGATATAAAGTGGTCACTCTGGGTGCCAGCTACAATTTGTGTGGGCTTGGGGATATTGGATCCACAGGAGCTTGTAAGCACAAGGGCTTCATACCTAAAGCAAAGGTCAGCTTGTTTCCTTCATTGTAGTCTTTCTGTCCAGGATTCATCCTTGTCCTTGCTGCATTTCCATTTTCTTCACATCTGCCATCCTATGAGTAGCATTCTTTTGGCTATTTCAGCTGTATTTTGTGGCCTCAAAGGATGATGGAATGAGATCTTGCAGATTTTTTGTTTGGCTTAGCCTTAAACAGCTCCCTTAATAAGGTGCCTCAAGTCAGACACTGAACAATTCAGTTTTTATAGTGATTTACTTTCACAAACGGGTCAAAACCAGTTCTTTTTTTCACCATATTGCCATCAGTTAATAAATAACTTTTAAGTACATTGGCATTTAACTAAGCAGAGTCATGCAGAGTGGGCAGACAGAACCAGAACAGGATCAGCTACCAAGCAGCAGAACATATAAACCATGTATTCTGTGTGTGTGTGTTATGTCTGCCTATGTTGGCACTTCCATTAATTACTTACATCCAAATACTGATACTGTGAAGAACGTAAGGATAAAATGTCAAACTGAAATAGCATAAAAGGTTCTGACCACATTTTGTTTGTAAGGCTGTTTTGCGTTCTAAAGCCTTTCCTTTGTCTAAGTGAAGAATATTCCACAAAGACTTCACACAAAGGTAATTTCTCACAGCAAAATACTGACCTCTCTAATTTCATGGTATCAGCTATTCTGGACATCCACTTTTATTTTCTGCAGTCTGTGACATATCTAACTATAAAATAAAGGGGGTTGAAATGAGGAATTCATGTTGATAAAGAAGGTACTGACAGTTGCCAGGAGAAAATGGAGGCAGAGAGCAGAATCAGTCCTGGTTATGAGCTATACAGAAAGTCTCATGCTGTAACACTGTAGCCTTCAAATACATGTGTATTAACTGACAGTTGTTTGCTAGCAAGAAAGCATAAAGTATACATTAGTTAACACTAGATGATTTTTTCCATGTTTATATTAACTGGGGTGCAAATTAAAGCCACCATTGTACTGACAGCAATCACCAGGCAGTAGCCAAGCACTGTTATTTTAATAATGGCAGGGCAACTGAAAATAGTTTCCTGCTTGTTATATATATATATAAAACAGGAAACCCTCTGTGCTAAGGCACTTGGAAGGAAAAAATCCCTTCCCTGAAGTTAACCAGAAGGATACTCCTTGTCCTCACTGGCTTTTGCATCACTGCAAAATACTGGGGTTGTTTACAGTGGACATCTGAACTTTTGAGATGCAGGCTTGCTCAGCCACAGTTCTCTTGATTGTTGCACCTACAGAGCCGTATTTTGGCAGATTTAATGCAGCTGCACTGAGTGGCAGGGCGTCCAAGTAGTGATTTGGAGTACAAGGAGGTACTCCCTTTCTCCTGCCTCCTGTGTACCTTCAGTCTCATAGAATCATAGAATCATAGAATGGTTTAGGTTGGAAGGGACCTCAAGGATCATCCAGCTCCAACCCCCCTGCCATAGGCAGGGACACCTCCCACTAGAGCAGGCTGCTCAAGGCCTCATCCAGCCTGGCTTTGAACGCCTCCAGGGAGGAAGCATCCACAACCTCCCTGGGCAACCTGTTCCAGTGTCTTACCACCCTCACTGTACAGAACTTCCTCCTAACATCCAGTCGGAATCTCCCCTCTTCCAGCTTAAACCCATTCCCCCTCGTCCTAACATTACTAGACCGTGTAAATAGTCCCTCCCCAGCTTTCCTGTAGGCTCCCTTCAGATACTGGAAAGCCACTATAAGGTCTCCTCGAAGCCTTCTCTTCTCCAGGCTTTCATGACGGAAAGGGCTTTCTCAAGGCATTAAGACAGGCAGGATATGACTTCACTATCACAAAAAAGAAAATCTGCTAAGATAGGTAATATGTGGAATGAAAATACGTCTTATACTTTGAAGACACATTTGAATTATTTAATGTACTGTAATCTGATTTTAGGACTAAAATAATTCTTCTAAATAAGATAGCTATGTCTGTTAGACAGGGAAGCTGGGCTTCGTGCAATCTTTTATGTTGTTTCCTGCTTTTTACATTTCTTATTTAATGCTTTAGGCCAGCTATACCAATACCTTTTTTCGTCTGCACAGAAAATTGTACTGGGCATGTCGTGTTCTCTTCAAGTACATGCACATATCCCCACACGCTGGTCAGAGGACACATTGCACAATGAATGACTCCAATCTACTTCACGAACAAAATGGTTTCCTCCCTTTGCTACGTGTAACAGCTACTACTAGCCTTCCATTCTTACATGTGGAATAGGAAAAGACAAAACACTCACACTTGCCCTTTAAATAACAAACTTGGGGTTTTGCTACCCTGAAAAGTAGTGCATCACATAGCCTTTGACAGCCATGCAGCCATCTCATCATCTCTGTGCATGAATTTCTTATTTCTGGTTTGGATCTTTACTGTTAAACCTCTATATCCTGAGGAGTCCTGCACAATCTTACCTATTTAGGTATATAAAGGAGAACCTAATGGTTGTAGTTTTCTTAAATGTTGTCCTTTGCAGGACAAAATGACACCCAACACAGCACCTTTCTTACCCAGTTTGCAAAAACGCTCGCTGTGAAGCACACCAGGGCCTGCCCTTACTTCCTGACCTACATTAAAGTAGGTGGCAGAGCTGCTACAGTGAGCTTGCTCAATAAGCAAACCGCATTTGTATTCCTAACCTGTTCCATTTATATAAATTGCAATGGACTTTCCTCCCAGCACTGAACAAAATCCTCAGAAAAGGCAAAAAATGTGTTTATCATGTAAGCTTCTCTTTAGTTGCTCCACTACAGTGAACTGTGCAGTGAAACAAGCGGTTTAACACGCCCCTCTCATGCACGCTCTGAGACTTGAGAGAAGCCTCTAACTGGAACGCAGAACTCTGAAGATAGAGAGAAGATCCTCAAGCCGCCTTGCTCCTGAGCCAGAGGAGCCAACGGCAGAGTCCTTGCTGACACTACTGCACACCGCCGCTGCCACATCGCCAAGGTCGGGGAAGGAGCCCCTTGGGTCAGAAGTTAATCACAGGTAATTGGGAGTATGAAGAACAGTGTGTTTCTGCTTCTCCTTGGTGGATCCAGTTAACTCCTTTCCACTTATCTCATTCCTTTCGTACCCTCGAAGATCAAGCAGAGACCTAGGCAGATCTCCGCAGACGGCGCCAGGAACAGTAATACTCTGCGAGGTCTCAGCAGCAGCGCAAGGACTTAAAAACACGGCATCGTGAAGACTTCAACCGATGTGTAAGGAGTGAATCAAAACGTACTGATTTTTTAAACTCTTGAATTTAAAACAGTTCTCCCGCAAAAGCGATTTAAAGCTGAAGTATTTTGTATGTCACCTATTCCCGAACCACAGCTCCGTTCAGCTGCAGTCAACACCCCGAGGTGGGCACCTTCCTGTACCCAGCTGTTCTCTCCAGGCGCACTGGGGAGACGCAGGCACCGCTCCACCACCCGTCCCTTGACGGCCATCCTCCTAAATTTCCCTTCTGTTATCAGCCTCTCGCTCAGCCGCAACAGCCCAGCGGCGAGAATCGAAGCCACGCGATGACTCCGACTGTGACCTCCGTCCCAGCCTTGTTGGGGACGCGTGTAGCGGCGCCGCCCTGTCGCCGGCGGTCAGCTGGACCCGAGAACGGCACGGCCTACGCGCGGGCCGCTAAAAGCCTCCACCGACAGCCCGGCCGTCGGTGCCCCGTCGCCGAGATCACACCGTGCTGACGTCACACCGCGCCGCTGCTGCGTCACCGACCCTGGCCACGAGGCCGGGGAGGGCGCGCGGGGGCTCCGCCTGCCGAGTCCGCGCCTGCGCAGGAGTGGCGGCCGGGCCCTGTCAGCGCGCCGCACCGGGACTGCTCACGCCCTCGCGGTGGCCGGTGAGTGCCTGCAGCGGGCGAGCCGGGCTTGGGCGCGGTCGGGTGGAGCGAGTCGGTCGCCTCGCTGCTGCCAGACCTCTTCAGCCCTGGGCGCTGCCTCATCTTCGGCTCCGTGAGGCGAACGAGAAAGAGGACGGGGCCGCGCTCGGCCCGCACGGCCGGTAACGGTGGGACAACGCTGTGGGAGTGAGGCGGGCGGAGTGACAGTTCTCGCGGGGTGAGGGGGCAGGCACGGGAGCGGCCGGTGGGATGGGGCGGTTAGGACCGTTACGGGCGACGGCGCTGAGAGGAGCTCGGCGCCTGGCGCCGCCCCCGTCACAAGGAACGGAGGCCCTGCTTCGGTCGCCGCCGGCCCGTTCTGCTCCGCCGGGGCCGCCCCCACCGTGCTCCCCGGATCGCCGGGCGAACTCTCCGGTGGCTGGGGAGTCTGTGCTCCGAGAGGAGTAGAGCGTTTCAGCCCTTACCACAGTGGCTATATGTCGACGGCGGGGGGCGGCGTCCCGCTCCAAGGGGCAGGCGGAGCGGGCAAGAGCGTGGAGTGCATGCAGCCGTCGGTCCCTCCGGGCGGGCAGCCCTCGATCGGGGCACTTCAGGAGCGCTTCAGTGCCTGGGCACAACGAGAGCGATGGCACAGCCTGCGGGAAGCGTCCAGATCCTTCCTGCAGGGCCGTTACTCGCACTCTGCTGATAGAAATTGAGTTAGGTGGTTCCGCTTGCCTCCTATGTTTGTTGGTAGAGAATGAGTTGGGCGGTTTCCCTCGCCTCTTGTGTGCAGTGTCGGCATTGGGCGGCTTTTGACGTCACGCATGGTAGTATCCAGCACTTGACAGCGTGACTTAGCTTTCGTGACTACACAGAGGGATAAAATACTGTTGTGGTTTGAGAGCAAAGTACAACACTTATTTGGCTGCTGACTCTTAAAAGAAACAAGCAAAACAAAACTCCCTTGTCTATGGAAATACTTACCTGTTTCATCAGAAAATAACTTTTCTTACCCTAGTGGAGATGGAGATAAATCTTGATGATGGAAAGTTTGATGCACTAAAGTTATGGATCTCTTCTACCTTCCTGTGTTGCAGGTTGAAGCTTTCATTGCAGTTACTGCTACAGATGTGTGACATTTGCGATGGTGTAGCAACGTCTTAGCCGAAGATGTCTTCATTTTGATGTCCCCTTCTGACTGTGGTAGGACATAGCTAGTGATAGCTAGGGAAATATTTGATCATGCATCATCTCCTGAGATAGGTAAAAAGAATGTAGTGTATTTTAAGCTCTTGGCAGGTTTGGTTTTTTTTATGAGGCCACAAAAATAAGTATTCTGTTTACTGCGTTTTGACTTTTGCAGAGAAAAGTGGTGGTGTGCTATCAAGAATTGTGCCCATCTTGGGTTTGTGTAACAGTGAAGTGTTCACTGACTGCTGGCTTCTTTGAGTAGTTTTATATTTAGATGGCTTATACGTGTTATGACCCTGCAGAATGTAAGATAGTACATGTGTAGTGCATTGTATTCCGCCTGCCATCATTCATGCCTTCCAAATAATGGTCACAGATGACAATTTCTACTAGTTGTGCTTTTTAAGTTGCTTTGAAAGTATGGGGAAACTTAAAACGTTGTAATAGTGTAAACACTGGCATAGATTCTCCATTGTCTGCCATACTAAGAAGGAGAAATGTAGTTTTGGGCCCTTTCAGTATAGATATAGTGTCTGTCAGCACAAATGCTGGTAACTGCAATTTAGAGTTGGGAGTTTGTATGTGTGGTTTCCTGTTACTGCAGATTAACTCTGAAGCCCTAGTCTGTGCGATTGCAGTGCAATACTAGGGCTTTGAGCTTTATCTGTGTACTTTAAATTGCAACTTCAGTTGACTCATAGTTTTTTAAATGCAGTGATTGACACGTCATACTACTCTTTGTATTATATAACTGAATTGATGAGAGCTCACCATTTTTTTCCAAGCATTGAGTCAAGTGTAGGTTTGGGGGATGTTCTTGAGGCCATAAACAATGCTTTCTGGAGTGATGCAGCTCCTTATGTAAAGAAACTAATCTGTTCTGTCTGCTTAAATGGTATTTGAGGTAATTTCCATTGGCTAGAAGTGGCTGTGACTGCCATTTCTCTAGGTCTGGATTTGGGATTGGAGAAGCCTTACAAAGAATGAAATTTTCAAGTTTTGGAAGCGAAAATTTACAAAACCAGAAACTTGCACATCTTAAAAGCTTACCTGAAAAGGGAAGGAAAGCATTTTATGGCAGCTAATGTAAATAATACCTAAACCCAGTAAATCATGTTCTGTAAAATTTTTCAGTGTATTGGTGTAGGAAAAGTGAATTTAGATTACATGCTAGGTAACATAAATGTTAGGGACAATACTGAAAAACTCTACTTTTTTCCTTTTTTTTTTTTTTTTTTCTTTTTAACAGCTACACAGAAGGGATATTCTGGAAAGGTGAAGTTGGAAAATCTGTGTGATCAAGAGAAGCATAAACATGTTGTGCTGGGGAAATGCATCTTTTGGACAGCTTGGATTGGGTGGAATTGATGAAGAGATAGTTTTAGAACCCAGAAGAAGTGACTTTTTCCTAAATAAAAGGATCAGAGATGTAGGATGTGGACTGAGACATACAGTTTTTGTCTTGGATGATGGGACTGTTTACACATGTGGATGCAATGACCTAGGACAACTAGGGCATGAGAAAGCCAGGAAAAGACCTGGTAAGTTTCGAAGTAATGAGTAGTGGAGAGTACATATGGTTGTGCATGCATTTTTTGGTTCCACTATGCTGCATAAAGCTAAGATTGCCAGTGTCTGTGTGTGTTGAACTGTGTACTTTTCCAAGTACTTCCAAGCTTTTCCAAGAATAGGCATATTTTTAATTCAAAGCATTCCTTTGCTTGGGTCGCATTTTGTGATAGTTGGAAACAGCCAACCGAAACATGGATGCCCCCCACATATATTGTCCTGTGCAGCTGTACAGTGCCACTATTTTTATTTTCAGCATGAAATCACTTCACCTAAGACCTGGGAGACTCAGTGGCTGGTTGTAATCTCAAGGGAAGGTGACCTGCTTCAATACATAGTTTAACATTGTACCATATGTATGAGTTTGGCAGCTGTAATATGATAGCAGTGAGTATTTGGCATACCAAAGTTGAGAAGCCTGGTGTGTGGTTTTAGTTATCTAATGTGATACAGAGCAGGTCTGATTAAAGCAACATTCTAGTTTTTGGGTTTTTTTGAGAGCTAAAAATAAAACTTTTGCTAAAAGGCATCAACCTGCAGTGGTACAGGAAAAGGATTTGGAGAAATTTAAAGGTTGCAATGTAAAACTTTTTTGAGCTTTTTTTTCCTTCCTTGTCTATGTTCTATGCGTGTTTCTGCTTCCTACTAGTGCGGTTCTGTAGAAGAGGTGGGTAAACCTCATGCAGGGACTGCAGAGGAGTGTGCACATGAGCTCTGTTGAGAGCTGTGCATGTGAGTCATAGCTGCATGCTGCTGAGGTACAAAGCAGTGCTTCTGACAGTGCTCACAGCATAACGTGAGCAAACTGAAAAGCCTTAGTAAGAGTTTATTGTGTTGTGGCTGTAGCAGTTATAGTAGTTCCTTGGCACAGTCATTGATACAAATATTCAAAATGGAAGTAGGGCATTATGCAGTGTTTTAGCAGATCTTTACTCAGAGTTTCGAATTTGGTGCCAAATAAAGACTTTTTTTTTGGTTGAGTTTTTTTGATGTAATTGATGTGTAACTTTTTAAAACCAGTTTGGGCTTCTGTTGGCAAACAGTGAATGGATCTTAAAACTGATAAACCTTAATCCTGTGTAAACATCTACTTCATGAATGTGAATACAAACTCAGTTTGTCAAATTTTATCTGAATACTTATAATTCAGCATCATCTTTAAACTGACTAATCTTTTAAATCTGGAAGTTGAAACCAATATTAGATACTTCTTTTTTTGAGTAACCTTTATGAGATTTCCTATGTAATGGACAGGGAACTACTATAGATTTCTTCCTATTATTTTAAAATATTCTCAGACACATCTGTCATGAGACAATATTGCATTGTCCTCTATAACTTTTCTTTCGCGAATAGGTTGCTGACAGCACTTTTTAGTGGTCTGATATGAGGTCAGTACACTAGGTTAATTTTTGCACCCATTTACAAATGGGTGGATGCCATCTTTTGAATGGCTTCCTGCCAACTAAAGATTATTTTGTCACTTCTCTGTTGCCAATGGCACTTTTTAGCTGTGCCTTCATCTTTCCTTCACAGAGCTCTGCTTGCCATAGTGCTTGTGTGAATGTTCCTTAATCCATATTAGACCAAGTCAGCCTGGCTAATGTAGCAGCTGGTGAAGATAGCCTGAGCTAATCGACAAGCTGTTAACTGGGCTGGAGAGTGCTGATGTGATGTCTTCCATTGGCAGAGCTGTGGAGACTGTAGTGGGCTGAATTGAGGTGGTAACCCCTTCAGTCAGACCAGCTGTTTAAAAAACATGAACTCGAGTCTGCTGCCTTCGGTGCTTTATTTTGGAAACAGCGCCTGTCATTGTAGACACTGTTAGCTGCTGTTTTGAGATGGGCTTAGACTGGGCTGGTCTGTGTTTACAGCTGTTACGTTGATGCTACACAGGCTTTTTCAGTGGTGTGCCGTTTGTAGGGAGGAATAGAATTTGTTTGTTTGAGAACTTGGTTTGTAGGGAGGAATAGAATTTGTTTGTAAACTTGTCGTAAAGTGTGCAAGCGGACTCTTACTTAAGGTAACTTGCAAATTCCAGCCACTTCACTGTCACTGAACTGTGCTCAGAAATCTAACATTACCGAGTCACAAGCATGAAAACAAACTTTTCCCACCTGTATTTAAAGGTATTGATGTGTGCTACTAGAAGCAAATGACAGATTTTAGTGTTTGCTTTTCAGAGGTGTGCACTGTATATCTAGAAAAAATTACTATTTAGGATCTGTTTCTATAGTATTTTGCATTATAAAGAGGACATTGTGTAGCTCATTGCAAAATCGGTAGTTTCAGTCTTTAATTTGCCCTGCCTTGTTCTGCAGGCTGTTTTGTTAATAATGAATAGGTGAATTTAATTTGCTGTGGTGGAACGTTTTCCTCTTACATAATGTCTGCACGTGTAGTCATTTGACAATAATCTATTTGACCTTAATGTTGATTTGAGTTTCTGCACTCGCTTTCAGATGGCAAAATTAGAAGGACCCATTATGATCAAGCTGCAGTGTTTGGGCAGTTGTATATGTTGCTCCAGACACTATTGTTGTTCTGTGACTTTGGGGTGTCAGATTTGACTTCCTGCTGCTCAACCAGGATGCTTACAACATTAGATACAGGCTGTTTGGGCAGAGTTCTGGGCTTCTGTGTCGTTTCAATTGATACCTTGATACTGAGTAGAACTGTCTTGAACAACACTAGCTTGTTAGTAGCTTTTGTTTTTTAAACAACTAACTTTTTGTTTGTTTGGTTCTTTAGAGCATGTTGGTGCACTGGATGCCCAAAATATTGTAGCTGTGTCATGTGGAGAAGCTCATACTCTTGCATTAAATGACAAAGGTCAGGTATATGCTTGGGGTCTGGCTACTGATGGACAGCTTGGCTTGCCGGGAACAGAGGAATGCATCAGAGTGCCAAGGTTAAAAATAATTTGTATATATTAAATTGTATATTAAAAATATTCTTGGATTACTTTGGTTAAGCTATTCTGCTGTTATAACTGAAAAAAACATATCAAGAAGTGTATTTTAGCTGTGGCACTTGCATGCTGTAGACAGTTTCTCAAAAAGTCAGCTTATGTGAGAAGTGTGTTACATGTTTATTTGGTTTAGGGGGTTTGTGTTGTTTGTTTTTTTTCTTCTTCATAGCAATCTGCTAAGAATGAGAGATATGTTGCAGAAGTAGGATGAGTATTTTAAGAATGTGAATGGGGATTGATAACTGCCAATTAAGAGAAGTTAGAGAAGTAGAATGCTAAACTTTAAAACTCAGTTGTGGGAGTATCTTTGGGGAAGGTGTTTGCTGTCTGATATTTGTAGTTCAGTTTTTTCCCTCATGTCTTTTAGTTGTGATCAAGTAACGCATCTTCTAGTTGCAAACATAAGTGCTTGCCAAAGTCACTTGCTTGTTTTCAGAATGTTGTAAGCATTCTAGCTAGCTGAAATACACAGTTTTACTGTAGTGAATAGGTTCACTGACATCAGAGGAACTGTTTGTAGCAGTAAGTTTGCTTGTAAGCGGTGGATTTTCTCTTTTAATGTTTTTTACCTATGAAAAGCAGGCATGAAAGAAACGTTTCCAGGGAACAGTAGTAATTTATAACTTTTTCGTGATTGCCTGTGATGTGTATAAGCATGAAATATATAAATAACTAGGATGAAGAGTTATGTGATCCTGTATCATTTAAAAGGCCTTAGACCTATTAGAAATTGTTAGTTTTCTCATCAGAAGTTGAAAGCATTCTAGATTTCATGCACATTTGTATGTATTTGCAACTACTTTATAATATTGTGCAATACTTAATAGCTCTATAAACAAGTTTTAAGTTAATGTTGAGATTTTAACAGAAAGTAATTCAGTCTTTGCAGTCCTCTTCATATATTAGATGTAACCCTTTTTTCTTTTGGTAACTAGAAAGTAGGTATCGTTTTCTTCTTGCATCCAGTACTTATTCCTTCCTTTCAGTTGTGACATTTCCTTCTTAGCACAGGAGCCTCCCTAATTCTTCATTATGGTTGTTAGTGAGAAAGCAAGACAGAACCTGTCCTTGAAACTGTTAGAGAAGAAGCAGTCTTGAGTTTGAGTGACTTGGTCTAGTGGCAGATGTTGAAGATGTCTCTTCCTATGGCAGGGATGTTGGATCTAGATGATCTTTAAGGTCCATTCCAACACAAGCCATCCTCCAATTCTTTACAAAAGACTTTACTAAGACTTTACAAAATAACTTCTCTTTAGAGTGTTTAAATTACTTTCATATATACTTCAGCAAAAAAGGATTAATCTTTTGGCACAACTTCATATTTTGTAACATGATCTTAATTATTTCTTTGTTTTCTTGCTCCAATAGAAATATTAAGAGCTTGTCAGAGATCCAAATTGTTCAAGTTGCCTGTGGTTATTATCACTCATTAGCACTATCAAAAGGTAAGCCAAATTCTTCTGTAGTTTTGTGACCTTTTTTACCTGCTAATTCTAAATATTTATTTTGCTTTTTTGAAGAGAAGATTTTTATTGTCATTAGAAAGCATATTGCAGCACAATGCAGATGAGATTTCAGATTGGCAGGGAAAGTATCACTTAGTGATGTAAGTGTGACTTTAAAAAACAGATGTACAAATGTTGTGGTGTTCTTTTTTTCTTTTTATCATCTTGCTTTTGTGTAACTTCCATTGTAAATTCCTTTTTGTTTCTCACTTCTTTGTTTTTACTTATTTTCATCCTGTTATCACATTGCACTTTGCTGTTCTGTTTTAACCTATGACCTTAAGGTACTGAGTATTGTAGGCTATGACTTCCTCTGTTGCTCTTCTGTTCAAAGCTTCTGTTTTGTTGGTATTTCTTGAGGTAAAATGTAATGTCACTTTATGACCCACATTTTGAAAGGCTTAAATGTCAGTCTTCAAACTTCTGCTGGGGCTCTGGGAACATGCTTAGCTGGCCTCACTTGTTTGAGAGTATTGTGTTGAGTTGGTGTAGCTCTCCAGAATTAAGAACTGAACTTGCTCGTTTGGTTCATTGTGACAAAGCAGAATTGTGGCTGCTGGACAAGCTTAATGGGAACTTAAGTGCTCCAGAAAGGCTGTAGTTTGACAGTGCTTCTTAACAATTTGTGGTTAAAACAGACAAGTTGCGGGGACGGAGATACTAATTGTATGTCGCATGATGATTTTTCTTTAAGGACTACACTGCCTTGATTCTGTGACTTTTCATGGGCTCATATTGAGTGTTTTCTGTGCCATTATGCATTCCCAGGCATCTTTGATATTATAACCTAGAGAGATTCATGTGAATATAAATGATTGGCAAAGGATTGCTTTTGTATTAGGAAGATTATTTTGTATGAAAGTGGTGCTTTGGTTGCTGGTTTTATTACAGGTTTTGTTTTGGTGTTTTGCTTGTTCTTCAAATACAATCTGAGAGGCTTATTTATACCCTAGGGGCTGGGTTTTACTGTTTTCCATCTTGATAAAACTATTATGGGAAAGGTGGAGTTAGGAGAGACACAGGAATCACTGCTTTTAGGAGAGAACATTACCTTTTGAAATGTATCACAGAAGCAAAATATCTTTATGGTCAGATGATGGTCTTTAGGATAACAAATACTTTGGCATACTGTTAGTCGTGAAGTAGAACACTTTTATTTTAGAGGCAGTTTTAACATTAATTGACTCTGACATGTAGTTCTTTAAAATGCTTTCCTTTATAAGGCATTAAATGACATTACACACTTTGTGATTCATTGATCAATAATACAATGTTGTCAAATTTAAAATGTACATCACTTATATGTGAAACTAAAGCCTGTTACTGTATAAAAGCTTAAATGAGGCTTGTGACTAGAAATAGGAAACGTTTGCCTGTCTGGGATTCAACTTCAACAAGATATCTGCATATAAATGTATGCAGGAGTGTAACTCCCCAGGGAACAGATTTTGCTTCATAATAATCAAGCTCAGTTTAAGTAATGTTGAAACACGTATGGCAAGAGCAGTTTTGAGGGTTGTGAATGTAATATCTGGTTAAATATTTGTTGCATGTCTGCAAGTTCCAAGAGACTGCTTGCTTCAGAAGTCAGTAATTTGTTTGCATGTTTAAATTAAAAAATGTTTGAAGATTAACTGTCTGACAGCTTTTTTTACAAAATAAGCTTTATATAATTACACTGTATTGATTGTATGCCATGGTATTTGGTTTCTTTCCTTTAAACAGGAAGTGAAGTGTTTTCCTGGGGACAAAATAAATATGGCCAGCTGGGCCTAGGCTATGAGTATAAAAAACAAAACTCACCACATGTGATCAAATCTCTGCTGGGAATCCCTTTTGCACAGATTGCAGCAGGAGGCGCTCATAGTTTTGTACTCACTCTTTCTGGAGCCATTTTTGGATGGGGTCGCAACAAATTTGGGCAGCTGGGTCTTAATGATGATAATGGTAAGTAAACATTACCTCAGCAAGAGCTCATGCCGGAGGTCTGGGTTTGTGAATCTGAAGATGCTGATATTTCATGAGTAGGAGCAGGCAGAATTAACCTTTGTTAAATACTGTCGGAGAGTGCTGATGTGACATTAGATTGTGTAAGGAAGACACAGGTGTTGTAGTGAAAATTTTGACAGCATTATGTTTTAATTCTAGTTTGCCTTCTTTCCCTCTTCTAGACTACGTTTTAAGTCTCTGACTTAAATCTTTCTGAGTGGGATTGAAATAAGATACCACACAGTAGCTGAAGTTTGAACTGCATTTTAGTTAGATAAAATTGCTTGACAAAACCAACAGCCTATCAGAATTATTTGGTTGCCCGTAGCATGCACACTTAAAGAGTCTGTGTTGTTTATTGCATATCTGCCTTTCTCAGGCTACTTTTGTTAATAGTTGATGGTTTTCAGCTAACCATTTTCAAAATTTCCTCTGAGGGTGTTGACATTCATTAATGATCTTGATCAGGTGGTTAGATTAAACAATTTATTTTTTTCTTTTTTATCCACATGCAGTGTTTCAGGACGGGAGTAGAAGTTCCTGTAGTACACAGTTCAGTGTGAAACAATCCATAGCTAGTTTCATGAATTCAGAAAGTTCTCACTGATTCATTGGTTGGGCTTCCTAATTGTCCAGTAATAGAACAGAATGGAACATTGTATTACGCACTTAATAACATGAAACTATGACTGACTGGTGCCAACTGAAATGCACCATTTAAAAACATGAGGCACGTAACTCGGAAGAACTCTCATTTGTTTCCTTATAGCCAGTGGCAGCTCTAATTGACTGTTCCCTATCTCATGATATATATCTTGACATGATCCTATGGTAGCAAAAATGAGATATACTCTGAGATATTGCAGTAGGGTAGCCTCTGTTTTCCTTCAGTAACACTTCCGTCTCAAAGACAGAAACAACCACAATGATTGCATTATCCTAACGGGTTGAGAGCTTGTTTAGCTGGAACCAAAGTGCAATAGATGAACAGAACTATTTGTTTTCCTATTTTTGTTTTCAAAATAAGCCATTTACTGCTGTTACACCTCTCAGACAGGTATGTTCCTACACTGCTAAAGTCACTGAGAAGTCAGAAGGTTGTTCATATATGTTGTGGAGAAGATCATACTGCTGCTCTTACAAAGGTACAATGTTTAAAGATATGTTTGTGCTTGGGTGGTTTTTTTTTTTTGTTTTCAGGAGAGGAGGCTCCTTGAATAGGAAATATAATAAACCAAATTCTGCATAAAATTTTCTCAAATTTGAGGAAACACTGTAAGAATGATTAAATATTGGAAAAAAACTTAGTAAATGCAAGACATCCCTTGGTAGTTAAACATTCTTGTCAGATTTGGTGAAACTCAGAATACAAAATAGAGCATTTTTTATATGAAAATGTACATTACTGAAATTAAAGCAGATACTAACTTTTATTTCAGTGTACCCTGAAGAGATGAGCTCTTTCCTGGATGTAATGTGTCTAACATTGCCGTTGTCACTGATCAGACAAAGTTAGTTCTGAGTTTGAATTAAATGCCGGGGCATTGGCGCATGAGGTTGCTTAGTTCTTTTAGGACTCTTGTGGTGGGTTGACCTTGTTTGGGTACCAGGTGCCTGCCAAAGCTGCTCTATCGCTTCCTGTCTCACATGGACAGGGAAGAGAAAATGCAATTAAAGGCTTGTTGATAAGGATAGGGACAGGGAGATTGCTCACCATTGATGCTGTTGCCAAAATGGACTCTACTTGTGGAAGTTATGGTGGATCTTAAGACAGAGTAGGCTAATGAGAAATAAAGCTAGGTCTTAAAATACCATCCCAACTTTGTGGCAACTTTGTAATCTTGTAATAGATGTATTATGGAAGGTTAGGGAAATATAGAATGTAAAGAAAACAGTAATTTCTGAGTGGCATTCTAAATGTTTTTACTGTTTTAATTGATGAAAATTAACGTCAAAGTTGCTGGACTCAAGGCATTGAATTTACTGTCATAAAGTTTCTACAAATGCTTTATGTCATCTGTTTGTGTAGCTCTCTTTTCCCTTGCATGGTGGGCCTTTGCAGAGTAGCTTGATTTGTACCTTCTGCAGGACAGTGTTGTCATTCTCCAGTACCTTCTGAAATTCAGAAAAGTCTGTCACTGTGTTTGGTACCCTGGCTCAGTGAATGAGGGCTGCTATTTTAATGATTATTTCCAGCCGAGGTTCAGTCAGATGCAGAGTAGAGTTGAAGAGAAACAGCTTTACTAGACACTAATTGTGTCCAATTTGGAGCTCCCCAGTTCAAGAGAGACAGGGACATTTTGGAAAGAGTCCATCAGAGTGCGATGAGGATGACTGAGGGACTTGAGCATCTCCCCTATGAAGAGAGACTGAGAACTCGGGGGCTGTTTAGTCTGGAGAAGAGAGGACTTGAGAGGAGATCTCATCAATGTTTACAAATACGTGAAGGGTGGGTGTCAAGTGGATGGGGCTAAGGTAACAATTCATTAGCTGTGCTATGTTTTCGTAACTGCAGCTAACCTGTGACCCTTCTTTGTGTCAGGGCCCTCTTGTGCATGTGTATTTTCTCTCTAGACAAGGAGATGTACTTAAGCCCTATTTCTGTTAGATTTCTTGTCCTGAGAGATACTACCATTTTAATACAAATAATTGATTTGTTTAGGAAGGTGGGGTTTTTACCTTTGGAGCCGGAGGCTATGGTCAGTTGGGTCATAACTCTACCAGCCATGAGATAAACCCAAGGAAAGTTTTCGAACTGATGGGAAGTGTTGTCACACAAATCACTTGTGGCAGGTAAGATCTGTTCTGTGCTAGCACTGTGAATTGTATAAGTAACTTGTTTTATACAAAACTTTATATGTATTTCAAAGTGAAGTGGGCTTTTACCTTGCCTGTTGTGGTTAGAGGAGAAAAGATGGTTTCTAACAAAAGATATTTCAGAGGCCTCACTGGTATGTTAAAAACATTCACTATCAGAACTAAAGGAAGTTGTGCTGTTTGAGGGGGTCTGATTTTCTAAACTGAAAGTGTGAATAATCAGTATGAAGTGTTTGTTGCTGTAACAGTATCATTTCCTACTAAAGAAAGGTGTGTTTGGGAAGGTACGTGAAGTATTTGGAAACAGAAGTTTTGTGAAGTGCATTTAATGCTGTATGGCACTTCAGTCCATAGTAGATTTTTACTGAGTATATTATAATGGCACCCAAGAAGCTAGAAAAGTTCCCAGCACACATGAAAATGCATTTGTTCAAAGGATTGCATTCTAAGAAGACAAAATGAGAGAGGCAGCAGAACTTTTTAAGAGAGAGGCATGCTTTGTGTTAAAGAAATGCAATGTAAACCTGTCTTTGTAGCAGTTTGGTTGCCATTGTATGGACCCTTTCCCTTTTATTAGCATACTTAAATTCAATACTGGTTCTTCCCACCTTCATGATAGGAGAGAGGACATCTGGAGTTGAGAAAACGATGGGAGCGCACATGAGATGCAGCCAATATAATAGAAACTACACATTTCTGAATGTTTAGAGATAAGCTCTAAAGGTCAGACTATGGTTAAGCAGGGATTCAAGGCAGAACCTGATGTCTCTGTTCTTTGAACTTTTCCATGGAAGTGGAGTGTTGCCTCTTGGAGCATGAATGGAGTATTGCCAATGGCAGTGCATTGGCAGTAGAGAAGTGGAGTATCTGGTACTACAGGGCCTGTAAGATTCTGATTAACATGGTTCTTAGGCTGGCCTGCACAAAGCATGTTATAATCCTTAGTGTTCTGTTTCTGATTTTTTTTTGCCCTAGGCAGCACACCACTGCGTTCGTTCCTTCGTCTGGAAGAATTTATTCTTTTGGACTTGGAGGGAATGGGCAGTTAGGTACCGGAACAACCAGTAACAGGAAAAGTCCTTTCACAGTAAAAGGAAACTGGCTTCCCTATAGTACTCAATGCCCCAAAACCACAGGTAAGCAGCATCAGGGATATTTACTACTTGGATTCCTGTTCCTTTGCAGTGTCTACAAATTGTGAGATTTTAAAGTGAGTGTGAGCTCTAATCACTTTTTTCTGAACAGGTGTTTGTGGTTTTTTTTTTTCAGTGTGCTCTGTTCCCTAAAGCCCATTTTGCTGTAGGAAATACATGCTTGTGCCACTAGCTTAGATCTATTGTTAGCACTAGAGCTAAAACGTAGATCTGTTAACCTTTACCTGAGTTAAAGATATTCTTAACTAGGGTATTGTAAAGACGTGCTTCGGCAAGGCTGTGTAATGAAGAAACCTTTTCCTGAGTGTTGGTTGCAGTGTCCTGATCATTTCTCAAATTCACATTTTCATAGTTGCCTCTGTTTTTTATTTCTGTTGCAGGCAGTGAGGAGTGTTACTGTGTAAAGAGAATTTTCTCTGGTGGGGACCAAAGTTTTGCACACTACTTTCATCCACAGGTAACAAATTTTAGTTCCAACGTCTGTCATAGTTTTAGCTTTTGCATTTCTGATGCATTTTAAAAGATGCTCGTATTGAAGTGAGTGTCTGTGGACCAATGTGGAAGCACAAAACAGTGAAGATAATTTAGCAACTGAAGGACTTGAGTTACTGAATGTTAGCTGTCAGTAAGCTCTTGAGGCTTATGCCAAGAAGATTTTTTTTTTTTTTTTCCTGAGTGATGGATGCATGCATTTCTTTTCACGAAGTAAAAGGTAGTTGAATCAGCTCTTCACCCCTGCCCAGTCCTGTTCAGGAGCTCCTGAAATCAGCTTTGCTGTCTTCTCGTCTTTAGCTATTTTAGCATGCCACAGTGATGAGGAAACAGATGGAGGTTTTTGCTTAAAAAAAATAGGTGGTGACATGGCTTGCTATGCTAGATTAAAATTTAAGCTTTTAAAGGACAAGAGTTGGTCTGCTTAAATTCTAGGATGGAAAATAAATAACTCTAGAAGGAGCTTACAGTACAAATAGCAATGTGGGAGTGTGATAAAAAGGAAATGCTACTACATGGTGAGTTTGGAGGAAGAACCAAGATGTAGATAGGACTGTTTCAAGTATGGCCCAGCAGATACTAGACCACAGAGATTAATGAAACATCAAGAGTTGAGTATGTGGGGTGAAAACTAATTTGAACATGAAGAAAAGAAGATGTTAGTAGAAAACATGTTCATCAAGAAGAACTGAATACAGGTCAGCTTGCAGAAGCCATGTGCTTGCACAGCCTGCTCTGATTGCATGGAATCAAGTAGTTTTTAAGTTTATTTTTGAGTTGATAAAGTTGTAACTATTGCTCTGAGTGAAGCTTGTTGATCAGGCATGAACTGGAAAAATTACTGATAGCCTAGACTCAAAACTTCTCTTTTAAAACTCTTTTTAAAAGTTCTTGTGTGCAACCTTCATAATTACTGAAATGGATTCTGACTAATTGAGGTGAACTGGAAACTGTGAATGCAGTTATTGTGCCTTGCTCCATACAAAACATGTTAGCAGTAGATGAACTTCGCTCCTGCAAAAGTATCCCTTTTAGTTTGGTACTGTGTAGGGAATTCTTTCACAGTCGTGTACACTGCACTTCTGGGACTTGTATGTCCTTCCTTGCTACTTAAGGTGTCTCAGCCAGAATCTGTTTGTCTTCTCAAGTTAGTTTCTAGGCAGCTCAGTTCTCTGAGATGTTTAATTGTGGATTTAAATGGAGCTTCGGTGGGACACAAGGAAAATGGCAAGGTGGTTTCCCATCCTGATCGTGTAGGATGGGATCAGAAGTACTGATTTTTGGCAACAGCTAGCCACCGTTACGCTGAATCAACTTTGCTGTGAGACTGCACCCTCGGGAGAGATGGGTTTCTTTTTGCTTGTTCAGCCTTATTTCTGATGGGATTTGCTATCTCTTCCAAGCCAGTGCTCCTTCTCAACCTGATGGTCTTGGTTCTACTCTTCCTTACTACTAGAAATCTTGCTGAAATTCATTTGGCTTGAGCAGCTCATTAAAATGCAGCTCATCTGATGGTGCAGTAAATGTTCAGAGAAACATGATTCATTTCCAGATGAGTCTGATGGCAGTGGGGTGGGAGAGCAGTTGTCCAAAAAAATTCAATGACTCTGTTTTCTGTGTGGTCACAGTTTGACATTCAGCTAAATGGCTTGTCACTAGGGAGGAGAGATGCTTGCTCCTGTTGTCGAAGTCTCAGTTAGTGTTCATCATGTAGAAAAGTCTATGCGTGTAGGGAGTTACCCATTAAGCAAGCTGTGGTGTGAGCTAGCACGCTACTGTAGGTGATTGCAGTGCATGCGCTTCTTTACTAGTGAATGCAGAACTGCTAGAACACAGCACATTTATCCTTGGGCTTGCGTGGCTGTTCTAGTCTGTGTAGGAAAACTGTGAGTCAGTGAAGCTCAGCCACCAGACTGATATTTTTTCTGGAAATCAATGTTGTGTGTCTGACTGATTGTGTTTTCTTCACAATTTAGAACATGGTGCCACCAGATGATTTCAGATATCCTGACTTTTTGAAGCAGATCTGGACTGTGAATGAAATGTTTATTCAGAGATTGCTGAGTTTCCCCTCTGGAAGGCTTCCTGTAGAGATAGCTAAGTAAGTGGTGTTGAGGAAATAAGTTGTCTTTCCTAATTTTACTTAAGAATTGGGCCTTAATGGAGTTTTGTAGATACATAGCAAAGCTGTTTTGAATTACTTGATATTATTACATGCAGAGCTTTTACTGTGCTTTCACTGTTGTGCTTGTCAAGTAATTGAGATCCTTTAATATGTGTAATCTCTGCTGCTTTGTCTGACTAGACAAGATTAAATTACTTAGCTGCACATGGAAAAATAACAGCACATGTGAGAACAACTCAAGGATTATTGCTTTTACTTTATTAAAAGAGGATGCAAAAAAATTAAACAGATTGCAAGAGCTGTCTTAAGCATTGCTTAAACTGTTTTAAGCATTGGAGATTGGATCTAATGTTTTGTTACATTAAAGTCAGAGTTCCATTCTTTACAGCATATAATTTATTAGAGATTAAGTGTTTTTTATTGCAAATGTTAACTTGTAAAAGGGAAAAAATGTAACTTCTTTCATCTGAACAATTCCAGTGAAATCGATGGAACATTCTCCTCATCCGGGTGCCTGAATGGGAGCTTTTTGGCTTTGAGGTAAGTGGTCAGGTAAGCGTTCTTGTAAACAGACTTGATGGTGCTGCCTTTCTAGTGTCTCATGTTTTGGCTGTAACACTTCCCAGTATTCACTTATCTTAGTCCAGTCCTGCAGTTTGAAGCTGTAGCTCCTTTCCTGATTTGGTTTGTCAGCTGGCTCAAGTGCAGCACGTCTCCTTCCAGTCCTTGGGAGAGTGTGCTGCCTGGCTACTATCATGTGAGCCAGTGAAGCACATTGCTTCTCAGCCACAGGTTGTCTATCATAACTCCAGGGGAATATACCGCCTAAGATGGTTTAGATCCTGGTGTTTTTACACAATTGGCATGCAGTTAGACTAAGACTGGGTGTTTTTTTGCTTGAAAGGCCATATAAAAATGGAAGTCTCAGACTATGATCTCTTGCATTTTAATTCGCTAGTTAATAGGGTTAAAAATTCAAAGTGGAAAAAATAGCGTTGCTGAGAATCTGGGATTCAGTCTTTTTCTCTGTGTTTTTTTTTCTTCCTACAGCAATGATGATCATTACAAAACCAGCACTAGATTCTCAGGGGTTGATATGAATGCTGCTAGACTACTATTTCACAAACTTATACAGCCTGACCACACTCACATAGCACAACAGGTTTGTGCTGCATGTTTTCCTTGTGTTGGGGATTCTTTCTGCATTACACCTATCCAGAAATACTATTGTTATGCTTGCAGTGACCCTTTTAATAGCTTTCTTCACTCAATAAAGTATCATCTTGTACTGTGATGTGACAGGTATCATCTGAACATACTGTAATTTAATATTTAGTATTCCGTCTTTTTTTCTGTATGTCTAATGTTCATTTAAACTCTAAACGATTGTTTTCTAGGTTACTTTTTATGTAAGTGGACATTTGTTTCAATTCACAATTGTATTAAAATAATCAGAATTTTATGATGTACTGTAGGTGGCAGCTAGTTTGGAAAAGAACCTTATTCCCAAGTTGACCAGCTCCCTGCCAGATGTCGAAGCTTTGAGGCTATATCTCACTCTACCAGAATGCCCGCTGATGAGTGATCCAAACAATTTCACAACATTAGCCATTCCTTTTGGAACAGCTATTCTGAACCTAGAAAAAGCTCCTCTGAAAGTCCTTGGTAAGAAACTGAATTCTTTACTGTTAAAACTAAGGATCTCCAGATGAAAATGTGTGGAAATTCCATCCATGAAGACATGGTCTCAGCAACACCTACTGTTTAATTACAGTTCTGTGGAATTCCTCAGTGAGAAAGTTAAGGGTTAACATTGCTTAATGCATAAAGAGAACACCTCCTCTATTGCTTCTGGGTGATTTAACTGACCGTCTCTGTGAATTCATCTGGTATTGTCGTTGTTGGACTGATTCCATTTGGGAGGAATTAAACAGTGTAGCTCAGTGTGTTTGATACATAACTGCACTTCAAAGGTGAAAATTACATGGTCAGACAGCTAACAAGCTCTTAGCAATTCTCAGAAGTGTTGCAGAGCAGATTTTAAATTGTCTTTGTTTTGGCTATAGCACCCGTTTAATAGATCAGTATGTGTTTTCTTCCTCATCTTAAGATCTGCTCTCCAAATATGCAGCTGAGAACAGCTCTATTACACCACCTTCTTAGGATGCCTCTCACTTGAAATTCAAGATAAAGAACTGAGGTTTCAGAGCATTTAATTTTTACTTGGTATCTTTTTGAGAGGATACATACTTTCTTCTTCCTGAGTTACTTTTTGCCTTGTAACCCATCTCTCTGTTTTTCAGTAGTTTTTGGTGGGAGTAAAAAGCTTCTCTTCTGTAAAGAAAAGCAAACTGATGATTTCCTTGAAGCGTCAGTCCTTTTCCATTGCTTTCTGAACTGTTTGCTTAAGTCAAGTTTTCAGGGTTTGAGCCATCTGCTTTTATGTCAGATATTACTTTGTGACACTGTTGTGTTCTCTGGCTGGACAGCCTTAGTGCAAAGAGTTAGTGTGTAATGAGAGTGTTTGAATAGAGGTTTCATTATTTGCTCAAAGAGTGGTTCGCTGTTACGAGTCTGCACCACTCTTGCTGTGCTAAAGTTTTTATTGAGAGTCTTCAGTAAGTGACTGTGCTTTCTAGCAAAATGTGGAATTTAGTTAAAAGAGGAACACAGTATAATGTGTGGTGATGGTGGCAAGTACTAAGCTTGTGTTCATCTGTTGACAGAAAACTGGTGGTCTGTACTTGAACCTCCCTTGTTCCTCAAGATAGTGGAACTCTACAAGGATGTTGTAGTCCACCTTTTGAAGTTGTGCAAGATGGGGGTTCCAGCTTCTGAGAGAAGAATCCTTACCAATTTTCTGCACACAGCTTTCAGAGTTCTGGAAATACTGCATCGAGTACGTTTACATCAGTTGTAACCCATTGTCATATCTCGTTGGCTCTGTCAGCATCTGTGTACTGTGTAGCTGTTCCAAGAACTTAAGAGTTTTAAATACTTAAACTTCCATCTACAAGTTTTAGTTGTTTCACCTGCATCTGTGAACCACAAGAATTCTGTATTCCAATCTGACATGGTGATGGAATTACTTATTTTCTTGGATACTGAGTCAGTGGCATCTGTGGGGGGATGTTGGAAAGAACTGCTTCATAAGGTCTGAATGATAGCAAATAAGGTCGCAAGTGGAAGTTAGGAGTGAGCTGTATTTTGAACATGAAAGATCTGCACACTTTTACCAATGAACACGCGTGTTTTCTGATTTATGTTAGTGTTGTGACTTTAGTCATGAAAACTAACAAATTTATGAAAATAGACCAAATAATTTGTAGTAACCAGACTGTGCACATCACAGGGTATTAGCTAATTGCTGCTGAGGTTTCCCATCCCANTGCCCCCCCCCCCCCCCCCCAGTTTATTCTGGTCTTATAGCATTTTGTGTTTGTATGCTAGAAGAATGTTTTAGGCAATCCTTAAGATGCTGGTCAGGTACCATATGTGTACAATCTAGCAAAATGGGCACAGATACCAAAATTGGACATGTGTGCTGTATGGAACAGCCCATGTCTCCAAGTTGTCAGAAAGAATGGAAAAGATTCTGTTTTGGAAGTTGAAGTTTGTTATGCCATGGCTTGATTCTTTATAGAGCCTATCAAATTAAGAAATTAAAGCTGAGAGTAAGACTGTTTAGTAACTATCTTCTGTTGCAAGCAAAAGAGATCAATTACAGATTCCCATCTGGAAAGCTGTCAGCATATAATAATTTTTTGCTGCCTTTAGCATTTCTGTTACTGCTCAGGCTTGCAGTAGGTGTGAATCTTAATAGCTGAAGTTGGTCTTAAAATCTTAAAGCCTTGTGGGTAATAGTAAAACTGTAGCATGGCTCTCCTAAGTTGTGTTTTTTTTTTTTTTTTTACTAATAGGTAGTTATTTTGTAGAAATAGTTAAATTTGTACCTACCTCGCTGCTTAACTACTTATATTAATAATATATTTAATAATAAGATGCCAGGTTCTAAGGTAAGAGCTAAAACAGGGATGACATGTTGAGTGTTTCATGAATTTAGTATGTGGTGGTTAGAAAGGGGAAGATGGGGGAGATGTTTGAGGAAAAGTATGCTTAGATTATATGGTTATAATGACAGGATTGGGGATCTTATTGGTTTGGTAGTTAATGTTACTCAACAGTCTTTGGGAAAAGAAATGTGTTAGGGAAGCGAGGATGCTTTTGGATTCAGTTTGCACCATAGAGACAGCCTTTTGTGTAAAGACATTTTTCTGTGTCTCTTTTTTTCTAAATACATTTTTTTTAAATGAAAACTGTTCCTCTGGTTCCAGGTAATAAAATAGTGTTCATGCTGTAATTATGACTGAGTTTTTGAGTCACAGGTTTTAAACTTGTGCAGATACAGGAACAAGTCATTGCCCCACTGTATACATGACTGCATATTCATCATGGTTCTGTGAGATCACTGATGCTTCAGAGTGGCAGCACTGCATTGTGTGATTCTCTGTGCTTAGTTCATCTTAATTTTCTTTGCGACTTTGATGGACTTGTGCCTGATCCACGTATCCATGCCTTCACCATTGTTGTTTTGCATTCTCGTAGGCTCTATTCTTTTTCTAGAAGTTTTCTAGTAGCTGGGTATCTGTGGCTGACATCAACGGCTTGAAAAGTACAAAAAATGTCTTTTTGGAAACTGTTTTATGGGATGCTAATAAAATAAATTGCACTTCTTTAGGTAAATGAAAGAGGACAAGTGATACAGTACGACAGATTTTACATTCATGAGATCCAAGATTTGATAGATATCAGAAATGACTATGTCAACTGGGTCCAGCAGCAGGTGGATGGAATGGTGAGTTGTGTTGGTGTGTTTTGGGGTTTTCTTGTGGGGTTCCCCACCATGTTTTGATTTTTGTCGCATTAGAGAAGCTTGTGGATTCTCTAGATACGGACACTTTCTTAAATGTATCTGTGCAGATCACTGATGCTGAACGGACTTGTAGTATGTCAGGTATTAGCTAAGCAAGAGCTGTTCTGTAGATGTGCTTCTGGTAGGGTGTCATTATTAGGACCGATGCTGTTGGACATTTTAATCCATCCGTGGAAAAGTAATTTAGAATTGTGTCACTGGAGATTTGCCACGTTGAAGTTAAGAAGGTGACGGTTAATCACAGTAAATCATCCAGAGCAACCAACATTGCTATACAAAATATGTTCAGTCAGTGAGAAAGCTGGGACTGCCATGGAAAGCTAAGTGTAGAAGCATAATAGGGAGTAACTAACGTAGTTTTCTACTTGGAGTATTGCTACAAAAACTGAGATAATTAATTCCTGGACCTGTAAACAAGAGAGTGGTTAAGTGGGAGTAAACTAATGACTGTGCAGAGAATTAGCGAGTTGAATGGAATTTTACCACACAATTCTTTAATTCTTTGAAAGAATGTGAGGTTAATGTGTTTTCTGTAGCCATTTCAGTTCATATTTTTGTAGTGGTACCTGGAAGGCCCTGAAAAGGGGAGATGGGCTGTTTCTGTCTTTTGTGAATATGCAGCAGTTGATGCTGTCTAGCAAAGAATTAAAATTGCCACATAAAATAACAGATGCAGGGAGATCAGGGAGCATAAAGCAGTAATGAGGCAGTCATGACAGGCATTTGTTTCAGCCAAGCTTACAGAATCATAGAATCATAGAATGGTTTAGGTTGGAAGGGACCTCAAGGCTTGTCTGAAAAATAACCATCTTGTGATGTAGACTGCTGGTGGCTAAGAGGAGGGTATAGTAAATGAAGAGTAGAAGCTAGGAGTGAGCATTTCAGGGCACTGGAATTAGAGGCAGGTTGAGTGAAACTGAGAGGGGCGTAGCAGTGAAGGGGCCAGAAATGGTAGAACTGAAAAGATAATGAATGCTATTTGCAGCTGTGCTTTAAATGAATGTGAACAAACCCAAATGGTATATGTCATAATACATGACAAGAAGAAAATACTGAATGTGGGAAAAATGGTTTGTAATGAGAATCTGAAACTCCGTTTGTTAATTGAGCCAGAAGACTGAGCAGAAGCTTGATGTTACTGAGAAGGTTCTTGGTACTGCTTTTCCATTTGTCATACTGTTGTGAGGTTTCAAGTTCAGCAGAGTTACTTGGATTTATTGTAGGACTGAAAGAAATTCCATGACCTTAGACAGATCTCCTTCATAAATGATTTTGATGGATTTTCCTGCCTTGATATCAAGTAGTTTCCTGTGTTCTTTCGTTTAAAATGATAAGAAACTCTACTTACTGAAGCAGTTGTAATGAATTAAAAATTCTTTTGCTGGTTTAGTTATTTTTGTCTGACTTAGAGGTAAAGCTGTTCAGTTCCTTAACTGAAACATGGAGGGGGAAAGTAGAGAAGAGAGTCTCAGAAGCATTCACAAGTATTCTGACAGAGAAACTTGGAAGAACAAACTGTTGTTCTTTCAAGAACAGTGTGAAAAACTGAAGGTGCTTAACAACGAGCTATTGAAGAGATGTTCTTGAGATATGGCTTAAAGGAATTTGGGAGGAAAAAAACATCTGAATTAGGAACAAATAATGGCAGATACAGTAGGAGTACCAAACTGCATAAATCTGCCTGTGACAGATGGGATGCTGAGATGATGTTTCCTGTAGGAATTGGGTATACAAATAGAAAGTGAGGTATTCCAGCCATTGTTTTGTCAGCCATGGAGATAGGTAGATGTTTATATCCCTCCCCTCTCCCCACATATATATATATATTCAAATTTAAAATTCATTGGTTTGTCATTACCTTTTGATGCTTTCCATTTTATGCCTGCTAGGTGGCAATGAGCTTACCTTTCAGCAGAGGATAAAGAGGGTAGCAACATGGGATAGATCACTTAGTTTCTTAGCAAAGTTGATCCAGTTTTTTGTGGACATCTCCATGCAGTCCCAGCCATACATATTGATCTGTCACTAATTTCAAGAGGCAGTTGCTTTTCTCATATCACATCTTATCATAGACCCAAATGGTTTTTGAGACTTCATGATAAAGTGGTGGGGTTCTTTTTTAATGAGTAAAAATTTAATACAAATGTTTTGCATTTAATGGAACATGCTATGGTCATTTGAGAACAGAAATACGTAGGCAAAGGAAGTGTCTTTTGTTAGTGTATGGGATTAGACATATTTCAAATGTTTTGGCTTTTTGCATACATGAAGACTTACTTTCTTTAATGGTCCTTTTTTTAAAGACTCTTGCATAAGGTGTTGAAAGGCGTGGTTGTATTTGGTAGATTCATTAGAATGTTTATGGTTGATGCTTATCTCTTAGTAGACCTTCTCTTGGGGGGGAAAATATAGATAAGTAATTTTAATTCTACATCAGAGCTGAATAATTAATGCAGACACTAATGCTACTTTTTCATCTTAATTATTGCTACCTTTGTGCAAATGCTGTCATAGGATGTCAACCATGGATTAACTGAGGTAAGATCAGTTGCAATCTGATTTCTTTTGCAGAATGTAAGGAAATCAGAAATATGAATGTTAGGGTTTGACTGTGTTACTGGGAGTAAAGCTTTAAGATTGCCTGGCTGTAATCTGAAAAAGTTGTTGTGGGGCAAAAACATGTAATTCTTTGTGTTGCAAATTCAGAACAACATTTGAAAGCAAGAACTGCTTTGATAATAGCTAGTAGCTGTAACAAAAGGTCTAAAATTGAAATGTAGTAGGTGAGAGTGTTACTTGTGTGTGATTTGTTTCATTGAGATTATTTGTTTGGGTTTTTTTTTGTTGGTTTTGTTGTCTTTTTTGCTGAAATACTGAAAAGTTGCAAATCAACTTAATCTTCCTATGATGCTTCAGATCTGCATTGACAATGAGTAAAGATCTCTTTCCAGTAAAATACGTGTATAAAATGAATACTATTGCAGTCAATTCTTTAACCATGACTGCAGGTTTTAAATGAAGAGACATGACCTTGTTCTTTTCATTCTAGTTAACAGATATTCCTGTTACAATCTGCACATACCCATTTGTGTTTGATGCCCAGGCAAAGACAACTCTCCTACAAACAGATGCTGTCATACAGATGCAGGTAAGAGACTTGTTTCAATGAGATGTGTTATGATTTTTTGATTGATTGTTTCATTTGAAGGTGGAGGGGAAGCTTAGTGTTGGATTTTTTTTTTGAGTGCTTGTTGTATGTTTTGTTTGTGTGTTTGTTTTCTTTAAACTCTGTAATCTGTTCTTCATATGAATGAAGGATCTGATTTTAATCTCAGGATGTGTACTTGATAGAAACTAGTGCTTTGGGGATCTGTCTGAAATTAGCTTAATAATTGCCTACTTGTTTTCATTAACAAGATGGGGTGGTGGTTTTTTGAGATGTTAACTCATAGCAAAGGTGCAAACAATGCCAAAGCAAACCACATCCCCCCCAAACAATGAAAAACAAGTGCTACCTCTCACTTGAGCAAACTTTAAACATTGTATGTGAAGTTTGGAGTCCATCTACCTTATTAGAGACAGCAGCCAGTGACAAATACTTGATGAGACTTAGGAGCTAGTGCTGTTCTTAAGATTGCTGATACCAGAGAGGACAGGTGCTGGCAGCATTCAGATATCTAGTGCTCACCTCATTTCTCATTTTCACCTTCAGAGTTAAGCAGCATTTTGAAGGTAGTATGATAGTGGTTCTGAAGTCTGCTTGGTGTCTGCAAGACAGTAGAAAAGCTTATCTGTTTGAGATCATGGGAGTAAATTTCCTGATCTTGCTATTCACAATAGATTTTAGCTCTTTTCCTGTTAAATACAGTTATATATTACTCCTGATTTGTTCTCTTTTGCTTTAAACAGAGGCACTGTCAGAAATTAGATACTTGATACAAAGAATTGTGTGTTTTAACCCATATCTCTTGTCTAGAGAAAGATACGCTAGGCAGCCCTACGGTACCTGAGAGGATCTTAGGTGTTTTCACGATTCTCTAGCTAGAACTGAACCCCATGTGATGTGGGGAGCTGTTGAGTGAGCGTTATTCAGTGTGTTCTTCTCAATACATGTAATCCATGCCCCTTCAGTTGCTGTAAGGGTATAATGAATCATACTCTTGAAAAAGGAGAGGAGGAATGAGGGGAGGCTACTGCCAAAGTAACAGCTCCTGCCCCTCCCACGTTTGTAATGTTTAACGTAAGTTGTTCTGACAGAAGACGGAAGTCATGCTTAAGTTATGGCCTCATGTAAAAAAATAGCAGCTTTCTTTTTATAGCTCATAGTAAAGAGGTTTGTCTGCCTCTAAAAGTGTCTGTACGCAGTTACGTGATGAATTCAGGGAAATGTCTGTGTTGAATGTTTCTATTAACAATGCTAAATAGCATTAAATTCCACAACTTTGCAGGAGTTCCACATTCAGGATGTCTGCGGCAATGTCTTTCTTGGAACAATAGCAATACAAAATTGAAAATACAAATGAAAGTAGTAACAAATTACTCCTTATTCTGTGAATTAGTTTTTAATAACTGTTTCCATGACTCTTCATTAGATAAAGCACAGTATTTATTTACTTTCTTTTGTTGTCCAAAGTGTTTTGACTGGAAATGTCAACAACTGTGCTCAATACTCATGTTTAGAGAAATCTTAGATGAAGCTAATGGGTAAAATTTTCAGAGATAAAAGGAATCTGAAGAACAACTGGGCGAATTCAGTAACTTTCACAATAGGTATTCCCATCCATGTCCTCTGTGTGTTTTAAGGTAAGACTGATGCATGTTAATGCTTGACAGTAATCTTAGGTTACCTACTGACGTAAAACCTTTTGGTTTTGTGTTTTGTTTGTTTTTTGTTTTTTTTTTTTTTTTTTCCCAGATGGCTGTTGATCAGGCTCACAGGCAGAATTTATCTTCTCTCTTCCTGCCAGTATTTGAATCTGTCAACCCATGCTTGATACTGATGGTACGGAGAGACAATATTGTAGGAGATGCTGTGGAAGTTCTAAGGAAAACAAAGAATGTAGACTACAAGAAGCCACTTAAGGTATTCTCGGTGCATACTGTTCAAAATGTCTTTGCCTTGATGTTCAAGGTATTGAGAATATATGTGGAAAAACTTCATTTCACAATCTGTTTTTAATTCAATGTTGGCCAAATGGTGTGTTCCAGGTTATTTTTGTAGGGGAGGAAGCTGTTGATGCTGGAGGTGTTCGCAAAGAATTTTTTTTGCTCATCATGAGGGAGTTGCTAGATCCCAAATATGGAATGTTCAGGTATTATGAAGAGTCCAGGCTGATCTGGTTCTCTGATAAGGTAGGATGCAATTGATACAGTCATTAATTTTAAGTTTAAAGTAGTAATGTGTGCACATAGTAATTTTTAATGACTTTTTTTCAAGAGGAGAAGCTGAAATAACTCTTCTCAAAAGATGTTCATTTTTGTCCTTGTGGATCAAAATTTTCCCCTTCTGTTACCCCATTCCTCGCCTATAACCTGAACAGTGGTCCCCAACTCGGACATGTTCAGTAGGGAGATGTGCTATCCAGAGCAAACTGATTCAAAAAGCAAAATCAGAAGATGAAGCTGGCAAAATAAAGCTCCTGAAGTGGCCTGTTGACTGATCTTTGTGTTAAGTCACGTTTATGGGGCTATTTCGTATGTAGCCATCAAGTCATCCTTTCTCAAAAGCTTTGGTCATTGATGTGTCAGTCTTCCAGAGGAAAACACTGACTTGCCTGTCTGTATCACAGTTACCTCAATGTTTACATTTCCACATGGTGTTTAAGCCTTGGCTATTAATTACAAGGAGGTTAGTAGTGAGCTCTGCCCCTCAAAGATAATTTTGTAAGATGTGTATCTAAGCCCTGAATAGTGCAGTAAAATAGTGGGTAAAATATCCTGTTTTCCTCAGTATGTCTGAATACATATATAAAGAAGAGATAAATGAAACTCAGATTATGCTGCATTGTACACTTAAGTTCTGCAGGATTAAAATAACTTCCTTATTTTAAATCATCTTGTCTGTTTTCTGTTCTTAGACCTTTGAAGACAGTGACTTGTTTCATTTGATTGGTGTGGTCTGTGGGCTAGCAATATATAATTTTACTATTGTAGACCTTCACTTCCCTTTGGCTTTATATAAAAAGCTATTGAATAAGAAACCATCCCTGGATGACTTAAAAGAGTTGATGCCAGATGTTGGCAGGTAAGTGAGGGAAAAACTAGTGTTACTAGAAATTAATTTTAAATTCAGCCTTTTCCCTTAAGGATCTAAAGACAAAGTGTTATTTTCACACGAACAAGGTAAGCAGCTCAAAATAACTTGCAGCCATCATGTCCTTTGAGAAAGCATACATGCTGCTGTTAAGCACCTGCTTCTAAATGCTTGGGTTTAGTATTTTTGTCTTCTGGTTTGTTAACCTGCAAGAATTTTAGGGGAAAATAGTAATTGTAAACATTTGTGCTTCAGCAATTAATTTTCTGAGCTTAAGTGTGAACAGAGTTTAATTTAGTTCTGAAGAACTTATTTAGTCCATTAAGGAAAAACGTTGGCTTATTTCATAACAAATACGTGCTAAATATCTGCCCTTGCTTAGGGATTTGTATGGCACTGTGCTGGTTGCCTTCCCCTTTGGAAAGGGAGAGGGGCTAATGGGGAGCCCTCACCCGTTACAAGCGCTAACAGGGGGTTCAGACCAGCAGAAGTGGCTGTTTTCTTGCCTCAGTGGTGTGAGTGCTGAAGTTTTGAGAGATCTGAGAAGAAATCTAGTAAGTGAATGGAAGAGCCCATGAGTGCTCTGGTTTGGGAATCCTTTGGCCAGTATGGCTAAGGAGGAGTTTTCTCTTTTCACACCCAGACATAATCAAAAGGAAATAGCACTACAAATAATACCACAGTGATTGCCTGATATTTCTCAACACTGCACAGGGTGCAAGTAAATGAGCTAATAAATGAAACAGCAATGAAAAGACTGGATTTGGGTGTTGTGGTTTTTTGCTTTGTATTTCAGGAAAATTAAGTTCATTTTTGCACTGATACAGTTACTTTGTAACTTATTTTGCAGGGGAATGCAACAGTTACTGGACTATCCAGAGGATGACATAGAAGAAGCATTTTGTCTTAATTTTACTGTAAGTTTAATAGAGTGTTTGAAGTATTTCTTATCAAGCTCATACCATCTACTATAGCTGTCTCTGATGGAGTGATTGAACAAAAGCATCAGCTGCCAATTTCAGTGAAATTTAGCATCTGTGTCTGTTTTAGCTCTGTGCAGTAAATAAGATTTGTACTATTTTTGTTTGTTTTAAATAGATCACTGTGGAAAATTTTGGTACAACAGAAATTAAAGAGCTCGTTCCTAATGGTGCTGACATTCCTGTAGTCAAACAAAATAGGTGAGTTTTTTGGATTACAGGGTAGTTCAGTGTTACTGTTTGCCTTGGGAATGTAACTGAGCTACTAGGAATGTCCTTTGCCAAGACATTACACTAATTTGGGGGGCAAAACTACTTCAGTTTTTTTTCCAGGCTGTTCTTGTGTACATTGTTAAAGTAAGCTATTGTATATAAGGATTTGCCAGTAGTAGAGAGGCTATCTAATTTTAGAACGTTTAATGGCTATTTTTCACTTGGAACTTAGAAGTATTTTGAACCTCTAGGGCCCCTTTTGACTACATGATCTTCATTTTATAAGGTTAAATGGTTGTGATTCTGCAGGGATTTTTTTATATATATATATATTAAAAATTGAAATTTAGTGATGGGAATGTCAACCTGAATGTCATTCTGTGGCAACTATTCATATGTGAAATATTTCAGAGGAGTCTTCCCTTTGTAGAGCAAATAGATGGAAGTTACTCGGTGGCATTGGCAGAAGAGTATCTGAGGGGTGGGATTTTTATCTCAGTCAAGGATTCTGTAACTGATAGTTATAAGAACAGCCTATCCCATTCTTTGTTTCCTTTCTGCTTCTAGGGAATGTGCAGAATGTATTTGGTGGTGCTTGAGTCCCTTTTTGCGGAAAATATGTCATTTTTCTTGGGGGTATCTTCACTGTGGTTGTTACATGAAGCAGAGAATATATTAGGGTCCCTTTTGTTTCATTTTCCAAGCTGTGTACTACACAGAAATGGCTGCTGACCTCTCCTTATTGTCATTGATCTCTCAGCTTGATAGTTTTTTTTTTTTAATTATTATTTCTTTGTACAGGCAAGATTTTGTAGATGCATATGTGGATTACATCTTCAATAGATCTGTGGCTTCCTTATTCAGTGCATTCCATGCAGGCTTCCACAAAGTGTGTGGAGGTAAAGTTCTTCAGCTCTTCCAGCCCAGTGAGTTGCAGGCAATGGTGATTGGGAACACGAATTATGACTGGAAAGAACTGGAGAAAGTAAGAACCATAGTTAGCTGTTTGTTTAACATATTTTTAAATTTCAAGATGCAAAGGCAAACTCTTGGAGTGTCCTTTTGAACTCTGTTTTAATGAATGTGACTTGCAGCCTTGTTTGGACTGATTGTGTGAATGAGGAGGGTTTTCTAAAGTGTCAGTGGTGAAGAACTAAGATAGTATTTACCTTCTTGCTTAAAGTTGTTTTAAAGAGTGGTACCTCACTTGCAGTATCCGTTTACACAGCTGGAATTCATTCTGCTTTAATAGGAGATCATCCTGCTAGTTCTACATGTGAACAATAACCTAATTTGCTGTTCATTTTAGAATACAGAATACAAAGGAGAATACTGGGCAGACCATCCTACAATTAAAATATTCTGGGAGGTTTTTCATGAGTTGTCTCTGGAGAAGAAAAAGCAGTTTTTGTGTAAGTATTTGATTCTGTTTCACAGAAGTTGGTAATTGAACAGTGATTTCAGGCTTGTACTGTAAGAAGGCAGATGGATGTATTTGTCAGCAATGATGTGATTGACCTTGGGAAAAGAAAATCATACTAGAAGAAACTGATGATAAGCACTTCTCTGATTTTGCTAGGGTTGTCCTGAGCAATTGTAGGCGGTGAACAGTTAAAATGTTGCAGCAGACCAGAGTAGTATTAAGAAACAAACAAAAGAAAGCAATCTCCCCTCCAATCCAAACAACCTGAAATGCTTCTGTCATTTATCTGATGACATGGTTTGTTTGTTTTTTTTCTCCATTTCAACGTAAGTTTCACATCCTCCTTTTTTTGTTGTGCATAGGTGGAATTTTGGAGTTATAGCTGATTTGTAAATATATCTGAAGGTATTGATCTAAGAGGAAACGTTCAGGGAAAGCCATTGTTTTGACGCTTTCTGTGAATGAGCTGTTGTTGGGAGTAGATAATGGATTAGTTTCTAACTTAGATTTCTTACTGAACATGCATTTACAAAATCCTTGCAAATGCTCAGTAAAGGTATAGCCACTGGATTTTATATAACGAATTGTGGTGCTTGAAGAACTTAGTCCTCTCTGGTTTTTGTTTAGGACTGTTTGGTTTCTTATGCTAAAATTAAATGTTTACCTTTAAATATCCTTTGTGTTACAGTTGAGGATTCCTATGTGTAAGCTGGAGATCAGGTTAAGTCATTGTTGCCTGATCTTGAAACTTAGCAGAGCAACTTCAGTGTGAAAAAGATGGAAAAACGTCAAAATGCAAGCAGTGATTGGAACTGCCTACTTGACATATGCAATGTTCAAGACAGTCTTTGTTTTTTTTCTTGGCAGTGTTTCTGACAGGCAGCGATCGCATTCCAATTCTGGGAATGAAGTGTCTTAAACTGGTCATCCAGCCAACGGGAGGTGGAGAAGGTTATCTTCCAGTAGCTCACACTTGCTTTAATCTTCTTGATCTTCCAAAATACACGGATAAAGAAACCCTGAAATCTAAGTTGATCCAGGCTATAGATCACTATGAAGGTTTCAGTTTAGTGTAACTTTAGAAATGAGAGTTGTGTGTAATGTGGGATCATTAAACTAACTTTTGGTGTCTTTCTTGTGGTGGTAAATTTGGTGGTTTAAATGAAAGAGTTGATAACATAACTGATTATTTGCAGTAATGTTCAGTGGTACGGATATTCATAGGAGCCAAAACACATTCAAAGATGAGGAACTGTCTTAACACACCTTCTTGTACAGAACCATGTGGATTTTGCTATCTTCCAATAAAAACATGAGCATTGTGACTGCGAGTCAAGTTTCACTAACATGAACTAACATTTCACCTTATGCAGACAATTTGGGGTGAGTGCATGAGAGACTTGCTTAAGTTTTTCAAACCACTTAGAACATTTAACTTTTTCCCTGGTAAATTCACTTGGTAACTTTTAATTTTGTAAATAGTAAATTTTTTGTGGTAAAATAATTATGTTCCAATAGCGCTATGGTTTCTATTGCTTGTAATTGAATATGAGCTTATTTTATGGCTTTTAACAAGAAGAGTGACTATGATTTCTGAAGATATCTATTTTTCTGGTTTGTTTTAAGAACCTCAATAATGAAAGTGATTCTTTAAGAGACATTCATCTTCACAATGTACAATCCATGGAGCAGTCACTTAGTGCCGATACAAGCCTGCATACAATGGCATTTTTACCATGTGGATGGACAAACTGACTTAACGCTGTTTTATTCTTAAGGACTGATTCTGCAATTAAGTCGACACAGTTATAAAGGAGGTCTTTATCATTTGAAACCTCTGCGGCCATGTGTCAAGAGAACAGCTGACGTGGCAAAGATGCATCGGGCAGTTGTTGCCGTCAAGAGGTTAAACGTTTATTTTTAAATGCTGAAAGCGTAGTTTATGGTTTCTAATAGAATTTTCACTTTTTTCCAGATAAATGCATTTGAAATAACTCTTTAACACCCCCTTCCCCTTTTCTTAAGATTTTATTTTTAGTATTATTGCCCTGAGACCATTGTGCTTAGCTGGACACTTTGGGATTTGACTTTCCTTCTCTGGTTCGAGTCCAGATTTTGTGGTGTTTATGCATATGTGACTTGCAGCTGTGAAACAAATATTTATTTTTTTTAGATTTTTAAATGCAGTGAAAAAATTCAAGCTATAATAAAAGACTTGAATGAAAGCCTTTGTGGGTTTATGTGTATGGATGATTGCACCATGCATATTTCTCGATCTGGAGGACAACTTGCATGCGTTAACTTGAGAGTACAGCTAGGATCTCAAGATTCTGCTTTTCAAGCAAGGAAATAAATTCATTGTAATGAATTGTGTGATGTGAAGCTTTTGTCTTGGCAGTAGGTATAGTACAAAGCAGTCAGCAAAGCTAAAGTGATTCTTTTCTCCTTAACACTGTTTTTACAGCTTTCTCATGCAGTTTAACATCTAGTAATTTCTTCGTATGCAGCCCATATTCCGTCTTTTCCAACATTTGCTACCTGGCTGGGAAATTATTCTTCTGAAAACAGCAAATACTAAAGCAGCTTAAGCTTAATTTGTGTGGAAGAAAGAAAAGGAGAAAAGAGGAAAGGAGAACAAATGTAAAATACTATGGCTTCATTGTACCCAGGTAGTATTAAAGCACTGTTTTAAAACGGTGAAACAAGAAGATTGCAAAGGTAAACACTGGAAAGTTAGGACATGGATAAGGTAAAGCTGTATTATTCCTTTATCTCTTGTGTATTATTACATGGTCAAGTGCTGTTTGGTTTTGTTGTTTTTCTGTAAGACTCAGGCTCAATTCAGTGTTCATATCTGTTAGTGGTCACTGAATAACTGTTTCGGTTTCTGTTTAGTCGTGCAGGTCCAAGTCTAGCTTAGAGCTTATCATCTAAACCCAGCACTGTATGTATTTAATTCCTCTACGGGGCTGATCTTTGTTGTATATCAGTATTAATCTGAAAGGTGACCAACAGCCTTTTTCTATAGATTAGGTGGGTTGAGACAGAATCCAAGCCATAGTTACTGAATACTTGCTGGGTTTTGGTGACCAAGTTAGGATATTCTAAAGAACTTAAATATCCTTTATTTTTGAAGTGGAGTTATTATTGACTGAAACAGCTGTGGCAATTGCTTCATGTTGCTGAGAAAGTTTCTCTAGCATCAGCAAGGCGTGTTTTTCACTCTTTCGGAACAGCAGTATCTGCTGGGAGGGTTGGTTAAACATAAGACTTAAGAACCCACTGGCAGAACAGGACTAGAGTCAGGACAGCGTTCACCTGAGAGTCCTTTCTGCAGTTTCAGTGTTGTCTTTATCCACTTCTGGAAGAGATGGAGTTGGGTCCTGCAGGGTGCAATCATATTTGCTGAATTCTCCTGGTTATCTTACAGGTGTTAGCTCGTTCTGTGCAGTGAGACAGGTGCCCTCTTGCAAAGCAGATACCTGTATAGCAAGGTAAAGACTTTCCTGTTGTACTAGAACAATTACTAGGCATTGTAAGTCTTCTGTTAGGCAGCTTTGCTCTTGCTGCACTACTGCCTTTAGTTCTATTCATGATCCCAACAGCCCTCTGAAGGATCTCTGCAGCTGCTGCACACTTCAGTGTTTCCTCTGACTGCAGAGAGGTGGGCAGCAGGAAAGGCTACTTCTTTCTTGGACCAAGTATCATTTTGCTTGCAGTATTGGAGAAAGGGAAAAGTAAAATCCCTCCTATGCTTAGCTGAACTAGCCGTGGTGTTAATGAAGAGAGCCTCGCACCTTCCTCCTTGTAACATCTCCATACCACTTCTTAAAAGAATAATCCAAGCAGCTACTGGATAGTAGGAGTTCAGGCTGCAGTGAGGGTATTTGACAGTAATGAAAAAATGGCAGAGGGTAGTTTAATTTGGTAATTTGATCAGTGTTTTAGTAAAGAGTCAGAATTACCACTAGAGAATGCCAGCTGCATGTCAAACTTGTGTCCGTCTCCATCATGGTTGCTAAAGGAGTCAGCAGTCCAGGCGTGTCCTGGATGTATTGCTCCTGCCACTTTTCAGTAGAGAATTGATGGTGGAGTTTTCGTGGCGAAACTTTACAGTCTGTTTCAGTTGCATGTCTGTACAACTTTGTCCCTCATTTTCCAGGGAATAGTCCAAGAATGCCATTGGCCTGGGCAGTGTGGAACTATTAAAGCAGTGAGCTCTGCTCAAGCACAATGACTTGTTTTCTTTTGCATTTCATAGGAGTTACTGCTAATAAGGTTACTATTTCTGTAGAGCACCAAGCCAGTGTGTTCTCTTCAAGAGGGTTTATACACTGCTTACAGTAATCATGCTTCTCTCTGCTGCAGTAAACTTGATTTATCAGGGATAAATGAAGTTGAATGTAAGCAAATATAAGCCCTATAAAGCAGAGCTTTTTAAATAAAGGCAAGTGAGTTTCTGCAGAATGGAAACTTTCTTGAACACTGCTGCTTTAGCAGAATTGATGGACTGGTGTCTAGTGAACACTGCAGGAAGACTTTTTCTGTTGCACAGACCAGAACTATGCATGTGTTGTGTACAGCTGCCCCACCCTCAACAACTGAGTGAAGAAGGAAAAAAAAAGACTTAGAATTGTTTTAAACAGCATTTAAAGATGATGTCTTGACTGCAGCGGAAGGATTGTGTGTGAAATGGAGGAGTAAGGGGACATGTTACAGTTTGAGGTTCCTCTTCTGCTCAAGTAATAGTGGCAAAGATGCAAGAACAAACGAGAAGAACCACTTCGTCTAGATGTAGAAGAAGGTCCAGCTGTTCTAGAGGAGAAATGTTTTCACAGCCTTTCAGAATAAGAAGTAAGTAATAGGGAAACATGAATTGTGTTAAAAATCATCATATTCTAAATACTTCATCTCTCAAGTATGCATATTTAGTGAACAGAGTTGGGTGTTTTGCCTCATGCTAATGTAATTTGTATTTGAGGGGTGGTGGTTCAGAAGCACAGTGGCATCATCCAAACAGTAAGGTGTTACATAGTGGAAAACTAGTTAACCCGGGCTCTGGCCCTTGAGGGCCAACAGGGATAGATCTTTGCAGTACTGGGGGGGCTTCAGCACAACTGCAGCCCCCAGGAAGGCACAGGACAAACCCAAGTCCACCTAGGGCTTTGCAACTAGGCTTCATCTGTGGCTTTGCAAAGCAAGTGAAATCATCACCCAGAGAGAAACACAGGCTTTACCTGTGTCATGTGTGAGATACTGGAACACCAGTAGAATTAAGTTCAGCAAGGGTGAAGTTAAGGTGGGGGTTGAAAGTAGAAAAGTAGTTTTCTGAAGGACAGCATTGCACTGTGCTTGAAGAGGTCATCTTACCAAAGACAGGGCAGAGGAGCTTCATTCAGGCCTCTTTTTTTTTTTTTTTTTTTTTCTTCTCCTCCAAGGGAGCATATAGAAAACAATTTGTTCTACAATGCTTTACGTGTTCTGTGAAGTGCTTAGGATCTAACTAGAAATCGACTGAAAGCGGAGCTGAAATGACAGTTTTAATAGACTTCAGAACAGAGTGTACGCGTATAAAACACTGGATTTGTATTTCAAAAGTTGCAGGAAGAGAGCCAGTCATTTTAAAGTCTTCTACAAAACATATGCCAGTAGATTACATAAAAGACACTATATACAATATAAAAGAGCAAAAAACAATCCTCACTGTAAAAATAATTTAAAACAAAGTATTTCAATTTAAAATATCTCCTATAGCACAAACTAATACATTGTGACATGCAAGTGTAAACTAACCATATTGCATTCTTTAGTGTAGCCAAATAAGAGCTGTATTAAATTTGGACAATGAGACAACATGCCAACATTTGCTGATGAATACAGGAGGCTGTTCTTAAATACTTAGGAACTGATCTACCTTATGCTCAAAGAACAGCTACTATCCATCCATCTTCTGAAATGTAATAAATATTAAAGCAAAGAATATGAAGAGTCTACATTGTAGAGTTCATTTGGGCCAATATTGAAGTGGTTTATAGAAAAAGGCTGTTTCACACTACTGCACTGTGCATTGTACAAAATAGTTCTAAAGGCTTGGAAACAGCCACACTTGGAATCCACAACATCCAGTAGTGGCCTAGCACTTGGATATATACAATGTCAAAGTTGGGTAGCCGCTTTGCTTTTAAAATGCAAGGTGCAGGTAGCAGGTGGGAAAAGCACATCCTCACCCCAAGACATGCCCATTTAATGGTGCACGTCCAGGTGCACCTCCACAGCAGCAGCGTAAGCAGAGGCTCTGGCTGTTTGAGTCTCTCCTCAGCTTGGTGCATCGATGCAGAGCAGGGAAGAGCTTGCCTTTTTTTTCCGAATTTTTTTTGTTTGTTTGGGACTTTTTGCACCTTCTTACAAGCTGGTATAAAGCCTCTTCTGACCTTGGCCTTGCTTCCACAGTAGAGCCTTGGCAGTCTCTCAGATGCTGTTTGCAATCAAGCTGCACTATACTTGGCTCCCATATACGGTGTGACACATGTCTGCTGTGGGGAAGCCGATTTCTTTCCAACAGCGGCATTGTACTTGCTCTGAGGCCAGCAGCAGCAGTGCTCCATGGTCACAGCCAGCATTCACCTCAGCATCTTCACAGCACTTCTTAGACGTCTGAAAACCATGGCAGCCCCTAAGTGCTCACTGGTCTGTTTCCATTTAGCTACTCACATTTCAGTATGTCTCAAATACCTAAAGTATCTTTTAAAGCAAAAAATTAGCTGCCACAGTAGGTCTTAGAAAATGCCAGTGTTTAATGACAGACTAGGCAGAATGAAAGGTTTAGCAAAAGCATAAGAAGGTTTTAAATAAACCAAAGTGTTACAAAGCAAGAGGTGTGAAAATACCATTCTTTGGTCTAAATTAGCTGTTCCCTTTATATTAGTTTAACATTCCAATGGCTTTTTCAAAACTGCTTAAAAATAATATAAGCCGAAATTCACTAAGCAAAAATATGCATTATATACATGGATGCCTGATAGGACAGATGAACTTAAAAGTGAACACAGTGACAACTGTTTAGATATTCCTAGTACCTTTAAAAATAATTAAAAAAAAAAAAAAGATGAGTTAGTGTTGAGTGCACAGTAATAGAATTTTATTGAAAAAGGTAAAAAACTAAGCATGAAAATCTGTTTTAGTTATTTATAAACACTACATCTGTATGTTTCTGTTGCTCTAAATTCAGACGTAGACATTCATTCTGACATGCCAAAGCTCCTAATGCTGGTGGAAAGTTCCTGTAACCAGTCAGTGATCACTTTACAACTTGTTGCTTGGCTGCTCGGTCCCTGCAGCTTCATTTGTGTAAGCTGACTCTTCAGCTGCTGCTTCATCTTGTTCAACTCCATCCTCCCCAAACCCAGGTTCTTCCTCCCTTTCAGGAGCGTCATCATCCTCTATGCCGTTGTAGAACTCTTCGATCTCGCTCTCATCCTCCACATCTAAGCTCTGACTATGACATGAACCACTTTCACTGCTGCTCCCACAAGAGCTAGAAGATATGATATCATCTTCAGAATCTGAGTACACCTCAGCACCGTGGAAAATATAGCGATTTGGTGGTAAAAACAGATACTGAGTACCTGGAACAGAATTTCAGAGTCAGTAAAAGGCTGAAATAAATGCTTCACACAAGATCTTGCAGCCTTCTGGTTAGAAGGGACTGGCACGTATGTATTTTTAAACTTAACTGACAAATCTAGAAGGGCATTTATTTCAGTTTGGGTATTTACTCTCAGGTCCCAAATGAACACTTCCCTGGAAAGGTCAGTATGCCTTCTCCACCCTTCCCTTGGACACAAAGGAACATTTACACTTGAATGTTCAGGAGCTTCTTCCATTGGTGTGGGTACTAAGGGAGATTTCCACTGCTTGTAGCAGAATTGGCACCCACTGCACAGAGTATCTGCTTTGAAAAGTTGCAGCTTAATAGCTGGTTCTTCAGTCCCACACGTTTTCTAGTGTGATAGCTTTGTTACATCAGTTAAGAGACTGCATGTTGGAAGGCTTCCTTGTCAAAGTCTAAAGTTCCCTTCAAAACGTGTCTTGCTCCATCTGTGAGGTATCTTTTTCAATCCCTCTCATGACTTGCACTTTTAAGTTCTACTGCCCTACCAAATGATGAGCTAGTGTGACCAGCTTCCGAACACCTGAGGAACAAATTAGTTGTTCTGAAAATGCATTTGAGAGGAACTGCTTCAGTTTTTGTTACTTACCGTCAGTCTCCTGAACTCTGATCTTTCTAGGGTGTTACGTAATAGCTGATGATAACACATGAATTATACAAACATTTCTTACGTGCCTCTCCAAAGGAAATTAACCACACAAGGATGAGTTAGGTAGACACTTTGAACACAAATAGCCACCAAACCCAACTGATTCCCTCAAAGGTACCTTGTTTATTGCTTTAAAGTAAGTCTCTAATCCCTGCCCACAAAGGCAAATCACTGCAATGAGTTAACACTTACCATCCAGCCTTTTGCTAATCTGTTCTTTTGCAGATCTGTTTACCCAGCACTTCTTCAGGATTTCATTCTTCTCTTTGTTTTCTCCATTGTTAGATCCATTTTCCTTCACTGTTTCAGAGTTCATTAGCTCATTAGCAGGATTTTCAAGGTTGTCTGATGATGTCTGTGTGTCTTCAAGCTTTTCCTCTGTGCAGGTCCCTTTATTTTCTGAGGCAGGATTACAGTTTTCTACTTTACATTCAGCTGGGTGTTCTGAAGACACAACTGAAGCATCTGGTGGAGTCATTCTTCCCGGTGAACTAGAGTCTTCTGAAATGTTTAAAGGGGTAGGTGGTAGCTCAGATGAGTGCATTTCGAGCTCCTTGTGCGTTCGTGGAGGCTTTTCTGTTATTTCTGACAGTTTTACTGAGTTGTAGCAAAGTTTTGTGTATTCGTTACCTAGCCTTTGACACAATTCATTAATAATAACATCACAGTCTCCAAGAAGCTCCACATCAAAATGTAGATGAGGCAAAGGTTCCCTATTAATTAAGATCTGAGGCACTTCATGAGGGATGGAACCTACGTATAGAAAAGAGAATTTACAAGTAGTCAAGTCACTTCAGTGTTACATTCAGCAGACATCTACTTAGAAAGTTGATTTCTAAGACTTCCCTTCACTTGTAACCAGGCCAAAATGGGCAGAAAACAAGCAAATACTGAATTTATCAGCAGCAGTTTTGACGTGCTGTGCCTAATGCAGCCCACCTAGACTTCTGTTCCTTTTTTCCCCTGTAAAAAGTGTTCCTTTGTCAATCAGATACACATGCACAGAAAAAATAATACAGTAGTCTGGTGCAGTCTTTAAAAGACTATGGAAATTAGTACTGTAATCTCTTAGAAGAGAGTTGCTGATTGGGTGCGTTAATCTATGTGCTTTAAGTACACACGAGGAACACACTGCTGGTAAATGACAACCCCTTCTTATAACTAAGTATTTCTAGGTGTAATCTATGCTGTACAGGGTTGCTGAAAAGTGTTCTGATGTTAAGGCATCCAAACCCCACTAGTCACTTAGCATTGACTCCTCAGATAACTAACTGATGAAATACAGTTCTAGGGCACAGAAATAGCAACGGTTTGTAAAGTGTATCCAAACTTTCCAGTCCTATATGTTTCTCATTGGCCTAAACACCAGGTTTTGCCTCCTGTCTAGTGAAGAGATTGTCAGTGTCCTAACAAGTGTCTTTCTTGGGCTTACACATGAAGAGAATTTCTTCAGTACCAGTAAGTCTTACATTCCATAGGCAAATAATATTTTGCCTGACATGGTGCGCTCTCAGCCTTCCTGAAGGGCATTTTCCCCTAGCACATGTTAGCAGAGATGATTTTCCAAATCACTTTTAAAAGCTAAGGATCCAAATGGTAACACTCAATAATACCCACTCTGCATCATTTAGTATTCAATACTGACTTTAAAACAAGCTACAGTTCAAACACCTGATGTTACTTGATCTGATTTCTGGATACTAGATTTATCTTTTTAAAAATTAGCGCAAACCTTTCAAGTAACTCTGAAAGCATATTGCAAACAGGGAGAGAAATGAATCTCAGACCAAAGTCATTTGAGTTTTAGAAGAGTAATTTTTCAGATTATCATTGGCCTTGAGATTTGTCTGGAGCACACAAAAAGCACTTGAAATGTGTAACTTTCTCCTTTTTACATTTCAGCTTTACAAAGGCATTTGGTTTTCGTCTCAGAAAACTAAATGCTTCATCTCGTTCCTTCACTGAGTCAACTTAAAAGCATTTCCTAGAGCTTTTTACTATGAATTTCACTTTTTGATCCGAATCTTTGGAAGAAAACATTACCATAGATAGTCACTTACTTGGAATCAATGCTACTGGTCTTACTTTCAGTGAGGACCCAATGACAATAAGGAGATCAACTTCGTTTTTGTCGTACTTCATGGCACGATGGAACTGCTCAGGTAAGTTCTCTCCAAAGAACACTATGTCTGGCTTCATGATAGCGAGTGGTTCATCAGGTGGACATCTGGGACATCTGGGTACAACCTGCATTAGAACAGCTCCTATTACTACAATTGAAGGCTGTGCCCTTGAAAACCTCAGATTTTAGCAATTCACTGTGACTTATTCTGGGAAAAAACAAGGGAGTTTCAGTGATATTTCCTCACTTTGTTTTCCTGTGGATATACAGACAAGTATATTTCTTACTCTAGCCTGCAGCAACTATGCATGGAAATGAAACTACAGCAGGGTAAAGAAAGAGTCCTCTTAAGGGAGAAGCCACTGAGATCTACACCACAGTTCTTACCTGGCAACTAAGCCAAAGTTCAGAAGTCATGCTCGGCACCAATGAGTAATTCCCTCCTGATAGGAAGGCATTTTTCTTGTTTCAATCTGAGTGAAAACTTAGGAGTTTCCTGTCAGTTTCCATTATAGGATCAAATCTAACCCCCTTCCTAATCAAAGAGGATATTGCAGAGCTTTGCCTCTCTACTTTCCTCCAAGAGGGTGTATGTTACATACAAAGCAACATGGCAGCTGTGCCAGGTAGCAAGCAAAAAGCATAGAGAACAAGAACACAGGAAGGAGCTTGTTTGGTCTCCATTTTAAACTATTCCAGTTCCTCCGAAAACAGAGCAGAATCCTTGTTCACTAAAACAAGTGGACGAGAGAAGTCAGCTCCCTTTCCTCTTGAAACCTGATCTTTGGGATCTCTTTCAGCTCTTTCCTACCTTAAGCCTTTTTTTCAAGAGTAAGAAAGGCAAGAAGGTGAGCAATACAGGCACAGACAATGCTTCAATTACTATTGACAAGTTTTTTTTTTTTAAGTAGTTCAAGTCTTCTCAGCTGTAGTGCTAAAAAACAATAGCCCAGAATAAATGTAAGGAGCTCAATGTAGCTGCAATCCTACAGCAGTCAGCACAAACAAATTAGTGCTCTGTAAAGGTCTTAAGAGATGTATATAACATATTGTAACACAAAAACTTATGCAAAGTGACGCTTCAATGCATAACTCCCTTTTGTACAGAGAACATGTGCAGAAAAAACTAACACAGAACTCAGAAAGCTTAAATCAGAGACCTATTTATGGATGCCTGCAGTAGGACAGAAGATAAATGAGAAAACACAAGTAAAAGGCCTTCCTCTGGTATTAAAGGAGCTTTCCCAAAAATTTCAGTCTTTGAACACAGAACCCAGTACTTCAAGAAAAGCTTCTGGGAGGGATGTGCAAGAAGCAATATGGCACAAGAGCTAGGAATGGTATGGAAGAAACTTTCCCTACCTCCCCAGACACTCTAAAGGAAAACCAGCTAAAGAACTCGCCAAAAAGGAGCAGATGGGCAAAATGAATCTTGAACTTTTTCCATGGATCTTTACGTATTGGAAAAAGAGATCAAATTGCTTGTAGCACACAGACACCTTCACCTTTTCTGTTGACCCTTAAGGGATAATATTGCTCTGTATTAGGAGGAAGATGAAACGAAGACCTCTAACTTTTGGTTTCATGAGACCAAGTAACATTAACTGTATTTCCATCATTTCTCACAGGAAGTCAAATCACTTGTGATTTAGCTGAACTCTGCAGAGCAACTGATGTCCCTATCCAAATCATTTTGAGTCACTGGAATGGGCCCACAAATGCGTTTCAACACTAACTACTCACTGGCTTCTCTGCTAATCCTCAGAAAGGTCGTCAGTAAAGGGGAAGATATATTCCAAGAGCTGAAATTGATACCAAGAAGTTAAAGCTAGATAATTGGCCACTCAATTGCCAGGGGTCCTCTTTCCCTCCAGAAGAAGCACTCCCCCAAAATCCCACTATCTCTGCTGATGTATTTGTCTAGTGAATTTCTCACTGACTACTGATGGTATCTGGATATCGAAAACAAGATTAGGAAAGAGTCTTAAGCTAGCATAGTATCTGAAGACTGTTGCATGTTTTCCATTTCTTGGGTCTTTTCTTCCTAAATCTGTGGCCTTCACACTATTTCTTGATGCTGCTTAAAATACTCAAAAGTTATTGTCCAAGTTAAGTTGTTGTCCTCAGAAGTTCTATGTGTGATCTAAAACTACTGCTGCTTCTCATCCAGAAGGATGGTGGTGTACAGCAACCAAGAAAAAGAACCCCACTACAGGGAACTAGCACCTTATCTTGGACATGGCAAAAGAATGAAGAGCAGCAGCAAGAAACTGCTCATTTTCAAAATGGATGATCTCTGACATGCTGAAAGGAAACTGTGGCAGAAGGATGCTGTCTAGCCTCACTTCCTTATGAAGTACTTAGGAACATCAGGGAAGGGACCAGAGCAAATGGAAGGTCTTTCTGGGAAAACTAAGGACCCGGGGCCATGTATAACTGAAGTAGTGGAGGACAGTAGAGACTACAGAGACTGGACTATGAGGGATGATCTCCTTGTTGTCTACAACTACCTGAAGGGAGGTTGTAGCCAGGTGTGGGTTGGTCTCTTTTCCCAGGCAACCAGCAACAGAACACAGGGACACAGTCTCAAGTTGTGCCAAGGGAGGTATAGGCTGGATGTTAGGAGGAAGTTCTTCACAGAGAGAGTGATTGGCATTGGAATGGGCTGCCCGAGGAGGTGGAGGAGTCACCGTCCCTGAAGGTGTTCAAGAAAAGACTGGATGAGGCACTTAGTGCCATGGTCTAGTTGACTGGATAGGGCTGGGTGATAGGTTGGACTGGATGATCCTGGAGGTCTCTTCCAACCTGTTTGATTGTATGACTCTATCATTGAGACCCATGTGCTATAACCATTTTTGTGGGGGAGGACTGGTTGGAGAACAAAGCTCTTGTAGTGGACAGTGTTTTATTTCATGAGTAAAGGTTTCTTTTGATATCTAAGGAAAAAAAAATAGATATTCTAGAGAAGCAACAGGCTACAGAATAAAGATGGCAAACAGAACAGTAATTTTTCAGGCATAAAGGATGAAGGATATGTTTTCTTTCAAGAGCTCTGTTTCTTGTGCAAGTTTGTATTTGGAAATAGCCATATTTATTTTGCTTTATGAAAATTAAAGCTAGGGCCTGTCCTTGAAAGAGATACCTGACAACTGTATTGCGAGATTGGGGCTGAGAGACTGAGTGTAAAAAGCTCCTTCAGTCTCATATCAAGACTAAGAATCTCTTTGTTCTCATTATGCAGAATTATTGCTATAGGCTTCTTCTCTCCACTTCCCCATGCTTCCATTACTGACCAGCAGCAGGGATGGGCCATCGGAGCAGCAAATTGGTTCAGCATATGATCATACAATGATTACAGTGTTGTTAGGAACTAACAATCAAAACAGAAAATGACAACATGCTTAGGAAGGTTGCTTAGAAGGAGGAAAACCTAAACTCCAACCAGCTGGCTTTGAAGGTAAAGGAGCAGCTGTAAGAGAAAAAGTTTCTCTGTGAGATAAAAAGATCTCAAAAAAATATTCTTAATAGCAAAGTAAATCAGATTTCACATTCATGACAGTATTACAGAGCTTTACTTAAGAGATTCATTCTTTACTTAAGAGATTTCTTACAGCTTCAACTCGAACATCTCTTTTTCATAGAATCCCATGTCAAATGCAACACCTGAAAGATTTACATCCTTTCCAGGTTTCCCATCTGTAGGTACAACTGTGAACTCTTTTTCTGCAGGTATTTTTGATAAATGCTTAGAGTCCCCTTACATTTGTATACACAAGACCTTTTTGATCTGAGAATCATCATCTTTGATCCTTCAAATGATGAGGAAGAAGACTGGTAGACCTGGCAGTACTGGATTAATGGCTGGACCTGATGATTTTAAAGGTCTTTTCCAGCCAAAACAATTTTGTGATTCTAAGAGCAAAGAGAGTCTTACCAAGCCAAAAGTTTATCTGCTCTGACAGAGCAGAACTAACCCCCTGCCTTGACCCTGAGGCACTTCCCACCTGGATGTGGGGTGCTGGGAATATGGAATAGTTCACAAGTCCAAGAAAGCAACATTTGCCATCACATTTGACCCTCTTCCTTGGAGGCTGCTTTGTAGTTAGCAATTTCTCCAGGCACCATCTATGGTTTCAGTGTATTTTTAATGTACACAAATGCTCAAAGAGCAACCAGTTTTGCTTCCTCAGAGTGTGACTGTGAGTTCAGATTAACAGAGAACAGATATAAAGCCAGCTTTTTACTTACCATTTTAACCTCTGCTTTTCTCAGAGGGGCCATTAAAAATGGTCTCCTGGGCTTTTTGTTCTGCTTTTCCCCACATGCTAATTTTTGCAGTAAAGTGTATGAGTATAAATAGCAGAGGAAATGCTAAAACACAGGAAATACATGCAAAGATATATAGCCTTTTAAAAGCAGATCTTTTAAGCAATCCAAGCGTGGTGTTTTGGTTGGGTTTTGTTTGTGGAGGTTTTTTTTTTTTGATGGAATTACTTATTAGAAAGCTGCAGTGAGTTAAAGTAATTTTTTTACCTGATTGAAAATATCTCCTCGAACAACTTCACAATCAACTTTGTATTTACAGATCAGGCAGGAAGCTGTTGCAAAGGAACCTGAGGGGAAAAATCCACATGGTATAAATAAGGATTTTCAGTCGTTCAGATTTGGTATTTTTGCCCAAGCTGCTTTGACACAAAGGCTGCAGTGCTATACAAATCAGTCATGAAAAGGTAATGTTAAATTAAGAGAGATACCTGTAGTACTAGAAGCAGTTATTCTAGGTTAGTCAGCAGAAATCTTGGTTTAGGAGCATATACCACATGCATGTCAACACAAATTGTGTCCTTTCATTTCCCCAATCTGGGGCACATGAGGGGAGAACAGGACCCTTTCTTTTCCTTGACACAACTACCAGTAGTACCAGCAGCAGTAGCAGAACGTGAACCCACAGCAATTCAAGAAACTGAAGTAAAATAACTAAGAAAATATATTAGCAAAGATTGCAATTACCTTTCAGCAGAAGTGAGAAGTTACAGCTCTAGTGTTCAGCATTAAATACTCTGAACTTGATGTCCAGCTTAGCTACTGTCTTTATTATTTGGCAAGACCATGTTAGGTTGGTTGCTCCATCCAGCCATTTCCTAGCTCTAACTGGCCTAACAGCTGAAGGTGATGCCTGAATATCTTGAACAGCATTCCTGTCTCCATCTGTCTAAAGAGAAAGCTTAGCATGTGGCTAACACTGTAAAGTCAATGTGGCAACAACATATAACAGCCTTTTGGTGTATATATGTCCAGGAGAGATTAGCCTACAAGGCCTTTTACCTGTGGAAGGAATAATGCTAGAAGGTGACAAAATGCTGAAGAATAAAGTAGAAAAACTGACAGACTTTCTTCTAACCATGAAACAAAGGGTAAAAAAGTAAAAACTGGGCTTCTTTGGCCCTGTACTGGAATGTGTACAGTAAAAGAGTGGAACTCTCTAATTTCTGATGGTGACAGAAGGACAGTAAAAATGCCCTGTGACTGAGTAATGTACAGAGGGACACAAACGTCTCTCCTCAAAATGAAACTTTTAGGAAGGTAACCGTTAACATGTTGAAAGCTTTGCAGAAGCTAAGAACAGCTAAAAAACTTCTGGTGCCAAAACAATATCTGAAATACTATTTTATGCCACCTGAACCAAAGGTATTTTTTGCTCATAACCTACATGCTGCAGCCAGCCACCACTGAGCCCCAGAATCCATTTAGCAGTTAGGTACAGCAGCAAAATAGTCTTTAGGGATATTGTAACTGGGTAAGACAGATTTCATGAAAGCACAAGAAAACCTGGAGCTTATCGCTTGTGAGCACCTGGCAGTGAAGCTCTGCTAATCACTTCTGAAAAGTGAAAAGTGCACAGGAAGTGCACAGCTCAGCATTGCAGCTCCCAGAACTTGAGGCATTCCAAAGACTACAGGAAGTATGACAGTTACATGCTTATTATAGTTTGTTTATGGTAATAATAGAGGCCTTAGGAACACATCTGTCTGGATAACAGACCTGCATTTGTCTTGAGGCACCTGTTGCTCCCTACCATGGCTCTCTTAGGTGTTTTCAGTCAGAATGACCTGATCTCTAAGTTATGCTACCCCATGCATGAGTCATGTGTAGCCAGCAGGTCACTGCCTCTGATTATCCAGCTACAACAATGGCAAGGAATATGATTTAATTCCAAGCATGCTGGTTAAATGCAACAGTCATTTCCAGTTCAGAAAATGCATCTAGTATACAATGGTTTTCATAGCAGCATCTTCACTGTAGGTGTGCAGTGTGAAATGGGTTCAAAGGTTTGCATACAATCTCCTCAAATCATCACAAGGTTGCCATTGCCACAGCTAGACAACAAAGAAAGAATAAAGACAGCAATATGAACTCTTCTGTAACAGAGTTTGTTTCTCTTCAGCCACTACCATTTGTTAAACACCATCATAACTCTGTGTCATGTACAGCTTGATGTGATCAAAACCTTTGCTAATTTCCAAAGGCCTTAAGATCTCAAAAGTCCATAGCATGTTTTCAAATAACCTTTTTAATTTAAATCAGTTTCCATAAGACATACACTACAGATGGTTGGAAATTTAACTACTGTAGTGTGCAACTGAAACAATGGAAGCTTCAGTGTGGCAGTGATATGCAAAACCACATCCATGTTAGAAGCTCACGACAAATACCTCCTATGGGATGACAACCAGAAGAAAATGCCTGATACAGTAAGCACAAGTGGAAACTAGCACTACATTTGGGTTATTTGACAGGCAGGATTTTCCTGTGTGTTGTATGGCCACTATGACAAAGCACTATGTAGAACAGGAACCAAAGTGAGTTTGGTCCCTGGAGAAGGTGGCATTAGACAGAGGTACCTTGTGCCAACACTGCTTCTGAACTGTTTGCCAGAAGTCTACTAAATGATCCAAATATCCAAACTATTTAAATAATAGTTTTCTCCATCTTTCCTTAAAAATGAATCCTTGGACTTTTAGCTTGACATTTGCAAATCCCTTGAAATAGGAAGTAGATCAAGCAACTGATTAAGAGATTCCACTTAATCTGGTATCCTGATTGCAGAATGTGTATGACACTGGAGGTGTAACAAGATGCTATTCAGTTTAACTGAACTGGTGATTAATCCACAACATTTCATAAAGTGTCAGGACATGTGAAGATTTCGATGGGATATAACCTAAATAAAGGATGAGAACTCCGTTTCATGGACAGGCAGTGAGAGTGACCTATGAAAAGGCTGATGTCCATTCTGTGAATATATATCCATGTGTGAATATAAAGAAGCACCAAATAAATTTTAAAAGTTAAGGTCTATGTCAAGAGGGCCTGTGACTGACACAGGAAGACCACTGTCCAAGGTATTGTCTGAAAGAAGTTTTTCTGCTTGAAACATTTATGATTATATACTTGAGTTAACCTTAAAAAAAAAATCAAAATCCAAACATTTCCAAAGCAGAATGTTTGTTGCTAGTATTTGTCTCCTAGTTTGGGTGAGACAGAATCCTAGCCAATAGGCTGCAGGCCATTAGCAGCTTTGAGTCAACAGAGCAGCTGACCCAAGTTAGTTACAGGTGTATGCCATACCAAAGCATCACACTCATTATAAAGGAAGAAGTTTGCTAAAGCCAGGTTCCTTCTGCTTCAGCTCCTGCTCCTTCTCCCCACCACCCCTGGAAAGGCTGACTTACCATCCTGCTCCGCCTTTGCATCTATTGTGAGTGCTCAGTACCACTTTGTATACTTTATGTTGGTGTTGGTATTCGGTTGGTTGCTTTGTTAAATCTGTTTTCATTTAAACCCCTGGGTCTCCTGTCCTTTTCCCGACACCCTTCTTTGCTCAGGAGGAGTCCCTGGGTGATAGAGCAACTGCTATAGTTTAGCCTCAGATAAAGGCTAAATGTAGAGATATATATACCAATTCAGGAAAAAAACAAAACCAATTCCAATAGCAGTTATTTTGTCACATGAATAAAATAAGAGACATGAAACTAAACCCACTTACCATGACACTGTATTATCCTCTGGATTCCTGCAACCTGTTCCAGTGTGTCTATATTTTGAGTATAGTTGCGAAGTAACTTTCCTTCTTTATCCATCAAAGCTATGAACTTGTGACAGAGAGATGGCTGGAACTGTCCTGGGTAGATTTCCTAGGGAATTCACAAGTACATTACAGAGTGTAAATGGATGCACAATGCCTCTGTTCCAACTGTAGCAATTCACATAGAGGTAGATATCTATAACCATGATGTCAGCAGGTAATGTTAACGCTCCCTTTGCATTTTGTCATTTCTCAGATACCACTCTTGTTTCTGCAGCTGAGCTGATCATGTCAGGATGAACTGTTCCATGCAAGCTGATGTTTTGTCCTTCACAAGGCTGAGATCTTTCTGGGTTTGAGGATTATGAAATAAGCTTTTTTTTTTGTTCTTTGTGCCAAGTGACCTCAGTATTGTTATTCGAAGTACACATGGTTTAACTGCAGTCCACCAAAAAATGTCACAAGGTATGTGGATCCTGGACTTTTGGGTTGGGATAAGCAGTGCTGACTCTTTTCTAGAAGATGGAAGCCCAGAATGCAGAATGGCATTGGGTAGGACGGGGAAGACTGTGTACTTGAGCCAGCATTGCCAACTGAGTCAGTGACATCAGGCTAAGACCATATGGCTTAGCAGAGCAGTTCCACTGAGCCCCTCCATTCCACTGAGATATTTGGAGCTTGTGCACCTAAAGAGAATATGGAAAACACGTAGGCCTGTTGTGGACAGGTTTGATGTTTGCTGTCAACAAGGAGCGTGCCAAACTGATTTTTAAGGCAGCTCTGCCTTCAGCAACCATCTAATCTACTAACACACAGGAAAGACTTTTAGGAAGAATTTGGTTTCCCCCAAAGTATTTCAAGTTACTCAGAATTCTGGAGCTGCATGGGTCTGGAGCTAAGCTGCAGAAATGATCAGTGACTGTTCACAGTGCTATTAGTTTGATGGGGGGCATTACTCGACTGGAGACAGATAACTCATCTGCTACTAAGAGCTTAGGTAGCTTTGTCTGCAGAAGCAAGACATGTTCTGCTACTGAGGTCTGCAAACATATTTGTCTGTTTGCCCCCTAGAGTTCAAAAAACCTTAGAATGTAATGGAATAAGGAAACTGAGCTGGTGAACAGAAAAGGAAGACCTTTTTAGTAAAATAATTTATCAGCCTGACTGTATCTGGACCATTGTGGTGACAGCTGTGTAGAGACAGGCTTTCAGTAAGTTGTTTGGGTTTGTTTGCTGTGGGTTTTTGTTTACTTTTTCATCTAAATGTTAAAAATCCAAGGAAAGAGTACGAATGAGCATCAAAGTATGTTCCTGTCTGAATAGGAGGCATTCAGAAAAAGTAGCTGAAAAACACATTGATTTTTCTTTTCCAGTATTTGTAATGTAATACAGCAGTAGTATAAATTGTGAGCACAAGTAGTAGTGATGGACTTTCTTAAGTTCTTACTTGATCCTGTAGTAATTCTTACAGTATTCTGGGTTTGATAATTTTGGTAATTCCAGCCTAGATGCAATGATTTTTTCTTTCCCCTACGTAATTCTACAGCTCCTACAATTCCTTCTTGTCTTGGAGGTGTACTTCTAGCTTTCTAAACTGTTCATCATCACTAACACATTTTCAAAAGCTGCTATATTCCCCCTTTTAAGCCAACACAGTCCCTGCAAAAAGGCTTTGATTCTCTAAGATGTACAGATCTTTGTGACATCTCTATCAAAACCTGAAACAGGAACAAAATTATTAGTGCATGAAACTGCTTCAGTCCTCTTTACTGTAAATACAATGCTAAAATGTCAATGCATTGCATGACATTGAGGAGCCAGAGCATATCAAACTCAGGTGTAGCTTTCCACGTGGCCTTTATGGTGGTAAAAGGCTCCCTTTCATTTTTCAGAGAAAGTAACAGCCACTAAGACTACTGAGAGGTTACTGAAGTTTCACCAAACAACTGCAAGTCTTTATTTAGCCTCCCTGCCATCAGAAACTCCATCTGCATTGGTTGTATATAACATGAACAGCAACAGCAGAAGTTTTTAGCAAAAGAAACTAAATATTGTTGCTAAATATTTCCAATAAGGCTAGCATCTGGTTGCATGCAATGGCTGAAGCAACACTAAGGGTGTCGAACTGATGCAAAGACAAGCCTAAGAGTTGTTAATGCCGAGGAGTGAGGTTTTCACTGAATTCAACAGATTTTTCTCTCTCGTTTAGAAAACCAGACAAAGACAGCCTTTTGCTAACAGATTTATAGCTGATTTATGCATTTGAATACTGTCACCTGTGGTTACTGACCACTAGAACTGTTGGAAAACCATACCTTTGCAAACTTAAAAAATGGCCTGGGATCCTTTCTGAAGTACTCTATATCAAACATTGCTTGAGGATCTGGAAGGTCTGGGAAGTCTACAGCAAGGCGTGCATAGATGCCATCTCTTGATCTGAAGTCAGGTATTCCACAAGACACAGACACCTGAAATACATTTTTGCAGTCTGAAATAAAAGCAACTACATGTTTGGCTCTAAAGAGTTGCTATAATACAAACTATCTAGGAAACCACAGTTCTGCCTGCTCAGTACTCAGAGGCATGAAGAACAAAACCAGTCTGGGTTCTCTGCATTTATTTTATCTGGTTTGTTTTTTTTTATTCCTCTATCAATATAACAATTCCCAAATCATGAGCAACAGAAACAGTTCGACAAGTGGCCAAAAAAACCCTTTAGTACAATCCATACAGGCAGTAACAGGACACCTTACTTTTACTACTGGAAGTTTTGTAAGAAATGAAAATGAAAAAATATAAGAAACCATTGCATGAAATTTGTGAGTGTTCCCTGACTGCTAATTTAGGCTTGGACAAGGTGGCAAATTATTTTTTATCATTCTAATACAGTAACAGAATAGACATTTGCTTTGGATGCATAAACCCCTTTTGATGAACAAATGCTGTTTATAAAAGCACTGTAGAGGTTAAAAAAAAGACTAAAATTTGTCTCAGAGTATCCCAAAATACTACTGGAAGAGAAAGAAAATAGGTGTGTGATAGCAGTTATGGAAGAGATCAAGATTGGGTAACAGAGGCAGAGCTTTTCTGATGAGCTGGCTTGAATTACTGATCTTTTCTATCACACCTTCTGTGTGTGAACAACAGAAGTGAAAAATTAACTGCTTTTGTATTGTGACCTGGTGCACTGGTATAAAGCTCCAAGCTTAAAATACCAAAATAGTGAATAATCTTATTGCCATGAGGGAGCAGCACATCTTAAAACCCAGTCTACTGAAATCTAATACAACTCTCCTTATCTTCCTCCCCAGCACTCTTTTTCTTACGTTCCACCCCTCTTTTGGAGTCCTACTCTTCTTGTCCCTTTAGCTCCATCAGGTATTGCACGAGACCTACTGCCCTTTAGTTTAGGAAATCATTACCTTTATTTGACTAGGATAAAAAAAATCTTCTGGCCCAGGTAGATGTAATCTTACTCCATAATTATTCTCCATGGAAGCAATTGTTTAAATATTTACAAATATTTTCTTGTAAGAAAGGAGATGTTGCCACCTCCAACTTAAGCTCCAGTCTTACAGCGTGCACCTAGTGGACAGCTGCACCACCTCTTTTCATCTAGCTCAACTGTTTGATTGCAAACATTGTGAGGGCTGCATCACCTGCATGCTGTAAAGCACCACCTGTCTGTATGTTCTCTTGCTAGCAGTGCAGCAATACGTACCCCAGCTCCCGTCAAGACCATTATTTTTTTGCATTCTTGTAAAAGCTTCACAGCATCATCAATGGTATTAATATCTTTCCGTTTTTTCCTTTTTGGTGGTTCTGAGAGAATGTTTATAACAATTTGCCACAGTGTCATGTCATCCAGCTCAGGTGGAGGGATTGTTTCTGGTAGCAGGTCTTTCAGAATTGTCCGTGGGTCGGTACCCAACATGAGATGCTGCTGAACAAAAGTGTAGGGACCTATGAAAGTTAAAAAATATATAACTATTCAAAACTGAGTCAAGTCTTTCAGATTATGAACACCCTCTCTTTTATTAATGCTTGCCACTAAAATTCCATTAATCAAATTTAATGCTTCAATCATCAAAACCCTTCTGTAGTCTAAATTCTGCAATGATGGCATAGCTGCAGCTTTTCACTTGCTTACTGTTAACCCTGAAAGGGCTTCACAGAAGGTTAGTCAAGTTTGTAGCAAACTTGATGGTTTTCAGAGGTGCACTTACTCAGCAACAAGATTTCACTGTATATTGCTGTTACATGGCTTCATTTGTAGTTTTCCAACATTCTCTAAAGTATTTACAGTAGTAAGTTGAAAAGGCAACAACCATACATGTATGTTCTAGCCATATCATAAAGCATCACTCCATAGAGAGACAAAGAAGGCCCCACCAATCCACGGAGTCTTGTTTTTGTTTTGTTGTCTCACACTAATGATTTCAGATAATGACCTCCTACAGCCATCAAATCAATCTTTACAGAAATACTTGAGATTAGAGCAGAAGAGAACTAGGGACTAAGAGGACTTAAACAGCTATACCTATCATGAAGGCAGTTACAATTCCTGTGAGGAGAACAATGGTTATCCAGATTTACCCAAGAGGTACCAACAGTGAGACTGTAACAAAGGATTGGCAAAGATAACACGTGGGCTAAATTGAAGATCAAATACTGTGTTGTCATGTTTTCTTGCTGCTAGTCTTACCAATGGCAGAAAAATGAATGGTGTAGTATAATCAGGCCTCTGTAGGAGAAAAGACATCAAGTCCCAACCCTACTGCACCCTGGAGGCCACTGTCCCACACAAACTGCCAGTTATCCTGCCTCTGTGCAAGGCAAGAGCTTTCTACTGGGCTCCCAACTGCCATGATATTAATACTTAAGAGAGTGAGCCCTGCAGATTCACTGAAATAATACAAGAATCATCTTGTTCCTTAAAGAATTAACGCTAAGGAAATAGGTGAGAAATATGCCATAGATCTGCTCAATTTAATGAGTTTGTGCAGATGCTTTTAATATGAGTCACAGCAGCACTTCTAAAGACATAAGCATTTTTAATCAGAATACAGCATGTTTAAGGAACTTAAAAATGAATATGCACTCAACCACTCTAAGCTGCTAAAAGCAATGATTGCCTTTATTTTTATTTTTTTAGTAACAGAAGAAATAATTTGAAGACTGGGAAGAACAAAGTAACTGCTCAAAGGCAAAGAGTATCTAAGAACGTTATACAGGCTTCTACCTATACGTGGTCTTGGGGTCCAGTCACTAGAACTTGCATGTGAGGCTCTGTCATCTTCATCACTATCACAGGAGTGAAAACCATTGGCTATGATTTCATCACTAAGAAGGAAGTTATCTGCAAGACAGCACAACAGCAGTGGGTTACGCTTGAGGCAAGTGGAACAGAGAGGTATTTAACCACATCACAAACCCTAATGTTGCATGCTTTGAAACTTGACTGCAACAAATTACAAATGGGCAGTTTTGTCAGACACAGAAAATGTTTGCTAGCTTTGACTGTATAGATATGCTTGCAAGACTTCAGTAGATTCACTGCAGAATTTGCAATCCAAATATTGGGCTTCAGTGGGCTGTACATAAACCTCAGTGAAAATGTCATTCTGTGAAGTGTTGTGCATTAAGGATTGTGTCTTTAAAAAACAAACAAAAAAACACAAACAAAAATGTAAATGTCTTTAAAATGCAACTAGTTTCCTTTCTCTTGCAATTCTTACTCCATTCAGCTCACTGAAAAAATGGATAAAATGAAGATGTGTCATTATTTACAGACCAATCTTTGACTGAATTTTAAGAGCACAGCATTTTAAAAGAAGCCCTCAGATCAGCATCTGTAAGCAACTTAACAGAAACTTGTTAGGCTCTTGTTACCTTGCAGCAGAGCTGCAAGAGGTGACACACACACAGAGCTATGGGATTTTGTATACAGCAGAAAATGTGATACCTGGAGCTACTTTCTCTCAGTTTATCTCATCCATTTTCCCCTGCAGCTGGGTTTGCCTTTGAGTATCAAAGAGTTACTCCAGCTCAGCTCATGGCCTTACGCCAGAGTAACTCAATCTAACTTCATCATGTATGTAGTTGGAGGCCAGAAAAGTCAGATACTTGTGTTACAGCTGCATTACCAAGCTTGCACTTAAAGGGAAATCTAAATTTTAACCTGAGCAGCCTAATACAATTTAGGCTAAGTTTGTTTTTTTTTTTTTTTTTAACTTGCAGTATTTATTAAAAACAGCCACAGCAGTAGCTTCATGTGTTGAAAAATTTAGGACTCTGTGCAGAGAACAAGTTTCAGCCATGGTCTCTAAAGCAAAGAACTAGAATAGTTTATATGTGGGAATAAACTCATATGATAGGTTACTTCACTCTTAAAGAACACCACAACCTGTCGTTTTTTTAATTCAGATTGTTTTGTCCTGTTCTTTCCTGTGCTGTTCTGATTCAAATGGAAAAAGGTAAAGGGCAGAAATCTGCTTTTTCTACTACAGTGTTATTAATGACCAGAGATGCTCATTAACAACACTGTTTCTTATTACTAAGTATTTACAGCATCTCACTTCCATCTCATTACAGATGAAGTCACTAGATGTATGTAATAAGCAACATAAAAGAAAAAGATGTTCATCAGTGCACATTGGTAACTGAAGTGCCAAATCTTACTGAAACCAATATTTACATTTCCTGTGCAAAGAATCAAAGCTTCATCCTGTACAGGGTCACATTGTTACGTATTTAATAAACACTCTGATAGATACCAGTGGAGTAACAGTTGAGACTGAAATGCCCCTAGTGTATCCATTTGATGTCTCAAAGGACTAAAGGGAATGTTTGCCAGAACTAAGCTGAGTAACCTGAGAAAAAAGGCTACATAAAAGGCACTGATAAGAGATCATCAGCTTTACTCTTGTGCTGTTCCAATAAAGCTTTTAAATATCAAGGCTGTTCCCAGCTTCTCAACAGCCTTGCTACTCTTTTGGATGCTTTGGCACAGGCAGGAATTTTCCAGAGTTTTACTATAGAGTAAATATCTTGAATTGCATTCCAGGATAGAATGTAAAACTTTACTGGCATAATGTGTTACTTAAACCTTTTAAGAAGTTTTTTCCAAAGCACTATCAAACCCCCAAAATTGACTAAAAAAAAAAATCAAAACACAGCTATTTTAATGCTGGAAGGCAAGGAACTTTTATGCTGATACTGCCCAAGCAATATCACGATGTTCTAACACGATGTGCAAAGAAACTTTTTTGAAGATTACAGTCCAGTGTTTTGCTGCAGTCACTGAAATCTTAACCAAAAATTATAACTAAGAATTGTTCGAGACTGCTGCTCATGCAACTTCCTAAGAAACAAAATATCCCAGCAGAAACTGAAAAGGAAACGGGGCTCGTTAGTTTTCATTTTTAATAACTTGTTGTCTGCCCCACAGCAAAATAAAAGCCTTCAGAGATGAAAGCTGAGCCGATGTCGTCCTGCGAAGCCCCGTACAAGAAACAGCAGGCTTTGACAAGGGCCGATTGAAACGAGAATTGATTAGGTTTAGAGAAATGGATGGAGCCGCTCGCCCGATGGCCCTAGCGCACGGCTGCGGCGATGCGAGGAGCGCAGCGCGTATTCGGGGAGCAGCCGGCACGCGGCACCCGCTACTGGCCACGCTTTCTTCCCCGCAGGACTGCCACACGCCCGCTCCGGCGGCCACAGGTAAACACCGAGCCCCGCCGCCCGCGGGGCTATCGCCAGGCGGGACAATCGGGGCGGCTGCCGCGAGGGGGGGCCCGCCGCGGAGCCGGTCCCGAGCACCCGCGCCGGGAGGCAACAGCCCACCACAGGTTCCCGGCTGCGAGGGGGCGGCCCGCGGCCGGTGCCGCTGGCCCGAGAGCGAGAGGGAAGGGATGGGGTCCTCACCAGGGTGCAGGGCCGGCGCTTCGGCCGCCCCGTTTGAACACTGCGCCCGCCTGCAGCCAATGGCCGCCTCCGCCGCGTCTTCGCCGGGCGCCGCCTCCGCCCCCTCCCCCCGGCTCCGCTGCCGCGGCTGCGGAGGCGGCTCCGCCCGGGGCAGGCCCCGCAGTTCGGCCCTATTGTCCGCGCCGCTCCAGACCGCCGCCTCCGCCGTTCCGTCGTCTTCCTTTTTCGCCCGGCCGCCGCTGCCATCGGCAGTCACGGCCGCCGCCTCGCCCGGCAGTTCCACTGCCACAGCACCGGCGGCGACGGGTGGCGGCCCTGCATCCTTGTCTGGTTGTTGGGCGGGCGCCGCGCCCCGCCCGCAGCCGCCGTCTTCCGAGTCTAGGCGCTGGCGCTTCGGAGCGGGCTCGGCGCTCTCAGCCGCGCCGCCGGGGCCGCCGTCGCGCGGGCGGAGGAGCGGAGCCTCCTCGTCCGCCATCTTGGAGCAGCAACCGCCGCCCCCCTCCCGCCCTGGCGGCACGGCGCAGGGCAGGGCAGCGCAGCAGCGCCTCCGCCGCGGCCCCCTCCCCCACCCCCAGGGAGCGATTTAAACCCGGCACGTGACCGCCGCCGCCCACGCGGGTGCCCGCCCCGCGGAGGCAACAACAACAAACCGCGTCACGTGATGGGCGAGGGCGCTGCGGTCGGCACGTGATGCCAGCGCGCTCAGCCCTCGCGCGGCCGCGCGCGGCGTTCCGTTCCCCCCGCCTTTGCTGCCTCGTCACGGGGCCGCATCTCCCTGTGCAGGCCTCGCCCCGGAGGGGCCGGGTAGGGGTGCGGCGGCCGCTGAGGGAGCGCCGAGAGCTGTGGCAGGCCCGCCCCAGTCCCCGCCCCGCGCTGCGCGGCCTTATCTTTGTTTTGGCGTGCTCACGGCGGTACAAGGGGTTGTGTCTGTTGTCCGTTTAGTTCTCTGTCCTTCCTCCCCCTTATCTCAGCCTTAGCCCGCAGCGCTTTCCTCTGCTCGGACGCTCCTTGTAAATGGAGCTCCGCAGCGGCGTGGTTGGCCTCGGTAGTCCTCTGATTACAAATCATATGGGAAACGGTGCTCGAAGTACCAGATAGAAAAGGTATTTTCCCAGAACAAGCGGTGTTTCCTGGCCCAGGTTTCGCAACGCAGCCACACGCCACTGGGCTGCAGTGTGGCTGTGGCCACTTGCTGAGGTAAAAACCCACCCGCGAACACTCAGGTGAACTCGTTTGCCGGCCAGACAGCCTTACCGAGAGTCGAGGCGGCTCTTCGGTACAAGGAGACACACCTGCAGGCTCACAGCTCCTGCCGGGGATGCTGACTTCGCACCTGCAAGCTGAGCTTCTGGTACAGACTCTTAAATGTGTCGGCGTGGGGCTTGGATTCCTGAGATACAGGAAGGATAGTTTGTGTGTAAGTGTAATTCAGTACCTGTCTGGATAAAGGCTGCTTTAAGATCGGAGCCCAGCTAGAGTATGACAGACCTGACAGTTACGGCAAGAGCTGTGAAACAAGCTTCAGTGGCAGCCACGATGGTGCATTGTTCACCATCACTGGAGTAAGTAGGAGGTACCAGACGGGGGCGTTCTTAGATGTGTCTCTTTCTACCTGGTGGTCTTGCTAGAACTTAGCCACTTCCCAGGACTTCTGCCAACGCAGAAACAATATCTAAGCTCTGTGAATTTTAACTGTTACTTTGTTTAATGTTGCTGCTTAACATCCCCAATTATTTAGTGACTTGAATGTAACTGAAGCTCAAACCTCAGGTTTGACTAGGTAGAATTCCTCCCTTGCAGGCCTTAACATTAGCACCCTTTGAAAAACCTTTAATATGAAGTTGTTTATATGTGTGGGGTGTGCGTGCGTGTGTGTGTTTTCTTTAATTTCAGAGGGATTATTGTATAGATAGTTGACTTGATAGGTGGTATATGTACTTGTAGAGAGAGAATATGTTTTCCCCTGGTTCTTTCAGTTATTAACAGTCTCCTGAAAAATGCACATGCCATTTCTTGCACTATCTATTTCTCAAAACTAAGCTGTGCAGTAAAAAAATGTGCATCAGAATATTTGGGGAATTTTATTCTCTGCATATTTGTCTGCAAACATTCTTTGTCCTATTGAAGCTGAAGTAAGATTCAGATTTCATAAAATGCATATGCAAGATGCTTTTGTCAGCACATAAAGGAGAAGTGTGGCTTTAATAGATGTTCTGGTGCTTATTGATGTGAAGACTGCTCTCGGGAAGGAAAAATGGAAGTGGTACAGGTGTATAATTGGAAGCTTTCTGCAAAGGCTTTGGTGAGGAATTTGTCCTCAAGCTGACTCTAATGTTGCAAGGATTTGATCATGTTAATGATGTTGTAGTTACCCTGAAATTAGGAAGTCCCTATGATAGTGGTAAGGTCTTCTTTTGCGTCCACAAATCTGAGCATTGGTGGGGAGATGTGTGGAGTGAGAAATACAAAACTAAATTTGAACTTCTTGAAGATGGATACTCTGCTCTTAGGACAAAACAACTAAAGTCAGTTCAGAAGAACTGCTGATGGAAGATGTATGTATTTTGTAGGAATAAATTCAAATGGAGATCTCCGAATTTTGGTGGTTTATTTAAAGGGCCATTTATACCTTCTACTAGTTGATGTTAAGCCTCCTGTTAACACTGAACAGAATTTGGTTTCCCTCTGGGCACTAAACAAGCAAAATTGCTGCTGCTGTGTTAGGAATAATAGAAAGGTTTTGTTCATGGTTGAGTGCAGAGAACAAATGAGAGGTTTTTCTCACTTTCAGTACTGTTTGAATTTTCTGAGCAGTACTAAGCAAAATGTGTAGTCCTGTTAACCATGCCATCTCCTGCACTGTGATTCTCTTCTGAATAAAGTTCATGCCCTGAAGACAAGCTTTTTATTTTTTGTATATTGCATAAAGTTTCTCTTGCCTTTTTTTTTTTTTTTTAATAATGCTTTGCTCTCTGAGTTGCTCCACTGGAGTCGGTAGGAGCACTGAAAGTCTCGGCTGTTATTCAGTATCAATATTTTGTGTCCTACATGTGCAAATGTTTAGATTGTGCTATGGGACCCCTTATACCCCAAGTGCTAGAAATTGCCTGAGGAGAGAGGCAAAAGTATGATTATTGCTGCAGTTCAAATCAAAGCCTCTGTCTGTTTGGTCTGAACAGATGAGTATAGATGGGATAAAGGCTTCAGCAAGTAAATTCCCTGAGAACAAGCAGCTTGCCAGTCTCAGCATTTTGTCATCTGTGTTCAGCTCTTGCACATGCAGTTCACCTACAGCACAGAAAGAGATACTGAAAGCTGGAAGGGGAAAGGGTTAAAGAGCCTTTCCCCTTATGCAAATATGCTAGAAACACTTGGCCAGGAACAGGAGTGCTGTTGGGAAGAGCTGTTTGTTTTTTATCCTCCCACAAAGTGCAGTCTATTTTAAATATTTACATGATCTCTTGCTAAAAGCTTTAATTTAATTTTTCTCCTTGTATCTTTTCTGGTGAGTGGAGGAAAGGGAGAGATTTGTAATTGCTACTTCTTCCAGTGTGCTCAGAAAATGTAACCATTATTTTATCCAGAAATATGGGAGTAGCATTTTTTAACAGGTTTAAACACTTTCACTGGGGCTGCTTCTTTGCTGTTTAATATTGTTTGGGGTTTTTGCTTTATATATTTCATAATCTTAATAGGCCATCTGGAACATACAGTGAAAATAGGAAACTTCAAACAATACATCCTTGAAGAGGAAGCAGTGGAACTAATATTATATATAGATCATTTCAGAGGATTAGTAGTATAGATAATAAAATGAAAGATTTGTAAATGCAGGCATTATATAGATGGTATTTGATAAACAATTTTGAGTGTCCAACACATCTAGGCTTGGTCACAGACTGTGTATCTGTTCTGCATTCTGACTAGGTTACTGCATCTAAATCTGCATAACTATTCATTTGTGTTAGTTTAAACAGCAGTACTTAATTATATGAAACATCTTGGACTATAAAGGTCTTGCGGGGATGGAAAAGGTAAAACCAGAGCTGCTTAGGCTCCAGAAGAAAGACTTCAGCAAGTGGTTAGTAGTATACCTAGAAAGTAATCCTTTCAATCAGAGAAGACAGTAGAGTTAAATGTCTACAGACTGTTGGACTGAATCAGTACCAGTAATCAGAGTTTGCAGTTAAAAATTAAATACATTTCACTACCATGTAAAGCAAGTTTTACCTTCAAGATATAGTTTGGAAGTAATTTTGCATGAGAGTCTCTGATAGCAGGCAGTATTTTGTGTTGTCATAGTCTTTGTCAGACATGCAACCGATGTACAAGAGTTGTCTGTTATTGAAGAGCACTATGTCTGTATATTTTAGTGTATTTGTAGTCTATTGTGTGTATTTTAGTGTCTGTAGGCTCAGGTGCAGGAAGCCCTCTAATTGACTGATGTGAGGTGGCTCTGCGTGTGATGGTGTGATCTACATGTCAAATGCAGATAGGTTTCAGTCAGTATCTCAGCTATTTTCAGTCCGGATGATTCCAGCGGTTCAATGCCGAAGTGACATGGCCAACTACAAGTCCCAGGGAGCACTGCCATCCACAGGTTCGTGCAGATGGATTGGCATCCTGCACGGGCCAATGGCAGGCAGAGAGCTGCAGAAAACGCGTGTGTGTGTCAGCTGTTAGCCTCAAACAGCAGTGGAGAGAGCGGCAGACCCGGGTCCAAGTGCCCTGTTCGGCCGGGCTACTTCTGAACCCGTCTGCGAGCTCGGTGTTTAGATTCTATACTACAGCCTCTGTGCCACAGCTGGACAAAGCCTGCAGGAGCAGCCCAAATGGATGCAGTTCTGAACTGCAGACCGGATGACTTGGAAGATTACTACAACTTGCTAGGCTGCGACGAGCTGTCTACGGTAAGAGCCTGCCTCACCTCTCCTCCGTGTTAATAACGTTTTGAATTCACTCTCCTGTCTGCAGTAGGCGTCTAGAGTCGGTTATCTCTTCAGGCAGGATTGTCTGAAGTGTGTTGGGAACCTGCTTCCTTGCCTACTTTATCTTTCAGTGTCTCCCTTCGTAAAGCTCAGTTTTCTGGTCTGTATACTGATGGTAAGAGTCCAGAAGGCGGCTGCTGAAATAATGGCTTATTCAGTAGTTTAGTTCAATATGTGATACAGTTATGAATCATGAGCCAACTACATGCACTGGACAACAATCAAGTAAGAGTTTGGAATATATTTTCCATTTTAAAAGATAAAAAAAAAAGGCGATGTGCTGTAATGAAGGATATCCTCAGTGTGGATAAAAGCTGTGTTCTTCTCCTCAATAAATGTTAATCAGCAAGCATGCGGATTAGTAAAGCCTCTTCGGTCTGCCTCTGAAGGCAGTCCAGCGCCTCTCCTGAGGTAGCTCCTAAGAAGACATCCCAGCAGAGGGCGGTGTTTCTCTGCAGGCTCCTGTCACAGCTGCTGCTTCTCATTTTCTGCCTCACACTAACTGCTTCAGGGCTCAGCAATTAGGAAGTAGTGCGAGTATATACGATAATGATTTCTTAGAAATGAAAATGATGGAATGTACGGCACCTCAGGGGTTATTTGTTGAGAGAAGCAGCAGATGTTTCTAGATTATTTTTGACTTGGGAGTAGTATTTAAGCACAAATAGCCTAAATTTCTACAGATGTCCTCCTGTGTTCAAGTAAACACCCATGTTCATTCTAGGCATCTGGTAGAATTGAGGTCATGGATACGTAGTTCATCTTCAGACTTGAGAGGAATAGAGGAGATGTAATCTACACACTTCTTCCCTGAACAATGCTATTCCTATATAGTGGCTATTAGATACCGTTCTTGGTAAAGCATCTTGCTGAACGTTTTACAGAAACTTCATCTATTTTGTATCAAATTCCTGTAAATATTTCATTCTGCTGATGTTTGTTTGAGCTGAAGACTGTTGCACTACCCTTCTGCTGCTGTATGTACTTTAAACTTCCCCTCTATATTACTAAGGTTAGAGATGGTAGCTAGCTCTATAGTAACCAGTTGCAACAAGTTCTCAGTGCAATGTATGTGTTTTCAAGAGTTCTGTTGATGAGAAATGTACTGCCTTGTGCCTCCAGAAGAAGTTACTGAGAAGAGTGAAAAGTGTAGAATTCTTACAATACCACTGTAGACCACATATTTCCAGCATGCAGCAACAAAGCTTAACCAGCTAGGTAAAGAAAGTGTAATTTTATTCTCAACAAAAAATGTTTTAAGTCTTAATTTTCAAATAAGTAACTTAAATTATATATGGCTATATGAGGATTTGGAGGATAAGAAATGTATAGGGACAGACTTTCTAGTGTAAGAAAAAATAGCTAGTATTTCAGGGCAAACTCTGTGAAAACTTAAGCTGTCCCAGTGTTTGTAATCTTTTGTGGTGCTATAAACTGTGAGGGAACTTGTAATTAACCAACACCTAATACATGTCAATATTCTAATACTGTATGTAAATTTCTTCTATTCCAAGTCAACCTTTTCCCACAACAAATTAACTTGACAAGAAGAAAAGAATGTGAGCTGCTGGTTATCTAGCTTTGAGGTATCCAAGATGGCTAAGTGACTTGATACTAGCTAAATTTCCTGTGGAGAAAGGCAGCCAATCCCACAAACTGATCTTCGGCAATACAGAAGGGCTTAACTTTTTACAATGAGACTTCATTAAAGTTAGAGTTGATTGTTAAACAAAGTGAAGAGCAACTCCTCTTAGGGAAATGAATGACTCCCCATCCCTGGACATGTTTTAAAGAGACAGAGATGTGGTGTGAGGGACATGGTTTATCACCAGCTTTGGTAGAGTTAGAGAATGATTGGACTGTATGATCTTAAAGGCCAGTTCTGAGTCTGTACTCCTATCTGAACTCATCCATTTTGCATGTGTGATCAAACATGAGGAAAGGGTTTTGCACACGCAATCTTTACATATTTTTCCTAAAGCCAACTTGGCATATTGGATCCCTGAGCTTCAAAAAACCAAGAATAAGTCAAAAATAAGTAGTCTTACAAGCAGAGGGTTGTTGTTACCTAATTCACTTGTAGTAAAGCCTCTAAAGCGGAGTAGGAAAAGTCTTGGCACGTTCTGCATTGTTCCTTTGAACCCCTTTCAGAAAGCACAGTTGAAAATCTTTTCTGCGTTTATGTCTTTACTCAAGTCTCAACATTTTGTTTAGGTTGAACAAATTCTTGCAGAATATAAGATTAAAGCTCTTGAGTGTCATCCTGACAAACACCCTGGAAACCCTAAGGCAGGTATGTATTCTTTGTTTAAAAACAATTTTGTTTTCCTTTTATTTGATTACCATGAATAAGATACTAAATTCAGCCTTAAAACTTTACTAAGCATTATTTTTTCTCCAAGATACTTTGTCATGTCTATTGAGTATTATATTTAAATAGCAAGCTCTTTTCTAACACTTGCAGACTCCTAGCTGATAGACACTTCTTGGATCTGGTTTTGGGTTTTTTTGGTGTTTTTTGTTGTTGTTTGTTTCTTTGCTTCCTAGGCCTTTCAGTTTTTTTCTTTGTATGGCAGAACATCTTTTAATCCAGAAAATAATTTATACAGTGTTTCCATTTCTAGATCTATGAAGTTGGCCTGCTCAGTGGTATTCCAAGTGCCATACTTGCGTCAATGAGTTAATTTACTTCCATGACCAATGCCATCAGGAACACATTGAATGTACTTTGGCTTCTTTTAATGTAATTTAATGACTGGAAATGAAGTGAGGCCAGCACCACATGAGAAGCCATCTGTTTGCAGAACTGCAGCTATCGTTTGTGTTTGTGAAGTGTGCAGTTCATCATACTGGCTAAGCAGCACCTGCGTTATCTAGAGACAGTCTGTCCATTGTCACTACACGATGGCTCTCCTTGGTGCTCACTGGTGTCTGAATAGTTTATGATCTTATAAAGAAGATTGTTCTGATTGTTATTATGGGCCCCATAAAAAATGTGTTTTTTAACAATTAATTGAATATGCCTCTCATTTTGATTAATGCACAAAACTTTTCCTTTGGAATTCTTCCTTTTAGTTCAATTATAAACTGAGCAATACAAGCATAAACTGAACACCATAGTCTCCCTATCTGTGTGAGTTTGACCTCATCCATACCCTCCACTGGGAAAGCAGAGCTGGGAGTGTAGCAGATGTTAGATGAGACTTGCAGTCTTTGGCAGGGCTTGGCTTTCCTTATTGATGTGCCATCCTAGCCTGGGGAAGACATGTTACAAGGTGGAATAGTTGGGATTCTTCACTTTGTGACTCCCTGACAAGGAAACCCCTAACATTTGGTGTTGGAGAGACCATCCACCACCTGTTAACAATAGCATCACTAAGACTTAAGTTCTTCTACATGATAGCTCAAGTCCCAGTGAAAACACTGGAATCAGTTTTGCAGAATATTTTACCTGCTGCAGCAGGGAAGCAACAAGCTATTGCAGTGCACAGTCCTGGTCTGCCTGCATCACCTCCTAGTCTAGTCCTCTCCCATCCCATCTCCTAATTAATTCAAACTAAGTAAATAAAAAAGGGAGGCCGAGTGTAGAAGCAGTTTATGGAGCAGTTTATGCTTAATTTACCTGAAGATGCTGTATTTATGTTAAATATTTTTTTGCAGTACTGGTAAAAGTTTATATTTTAAAAATTTCATTAGCTTAACACTAGTAAAGTGCAATTAAAATAGACCTTTTATTTGTTGAAAACTAGTAACACTAGAAAAAGGAAATGTAATAGAACTGCTCCCTCAATCTGTTGCCTGTTGTTTGATTCATTATCAGTTTTCATTAGTGCTGGCCTTGTGTGTGTCAAAAGAAATTTTTCTAATTTGTAAACTGGAATAAATGAATAATAATAATAACAGATCACTGTAACATAGGTGACTCATCAATCAAAATCCAAATCTTTATAACCTTTCTACAAATAGTAACATGCAGCTGCATCCTTAGTAACCATTTAATGAAAAGTGACTGTATGGGAAGAAGGACAAGCTCTGATTGATGTAGTCTGGCATTCAAGACAACATTTCAGCATATGTAGAAATTATACCTAATAAGATACACAAATTACTTAATTTGAACCTTGCTTGTCCATTTTGCTTGTCTTTTTTAGCCCTGCTCATTTTTTCTGGGTGTTGTGCTTTGCTTTGGCTTCCTTGCTGCTGTGGACATGTGTTCCTTCTAATCATTGCTGCTTTAGTTGAATTTCCCCTTTGAAGGTTGTCTCAGAGGATGACTCGTGCCTTTGCCTGCTGTACGCCGTGAGTTTCTCTGGATGTAAATTTAGGAGATTTGGAAGCCATTGGACAAACAAGCCTTTTAGCCCTCATTAGAAAATGCTACCAGTTGTCTGCCACAGGTGCTGTGATCTTAAAGCCTGCTAAAACTGTGCAAAGCTGTAAGCGTAACAACCATCTGTCTTTGTCACTAAGTTCTCCTTGTCTCCTCTAGTCTGTTTGCTCTAAGCCATTGTTGGCAGCAACCCTTTCATATCTGAATGAATTAATTTCTTTGAAAGCATATATTGTTTTTTTTATCTTGGTTTGTGTCCTAGTGGAGAATTTCCAGAAGCTGCAGCAAGCTAAGGAGATTCTTACTAATGAAGAGAGCCGAGCACGATACGATTACTGGCGACGGAGCAAAATCACCATTCCCTTTCAGCAGTGGGAGGCCCTCAGCCAGTCTGTGAAAACGGTTGGTGTTGTCTAGCTTTGGGCCTTCAGGAGCGGGGGGAGGTAGGGCTGATCCAGAGAAAGTGTTGGTGGTGAGCAAGGGGATGAGTTGCAACACTTCTGCCTCAGTGTTGGAGTGTGGAGATGGGAATAGGGTAGAGTGTTCCTTCACTAAGGATGTTAAGGAAACATTGGAGGGCTGTAGCAGCCCATTCACAGAAGTGTTTCAGGCTAGTGCTTTTAGAGTCAATTTATCAAGTTGCTGCTTTCATGTGTATTATGTGAAGTTTAACTTCTCAGGGCTCTTTTCAAATACTTCAGCACACCTTGCTTTTGTAGGAACCTTTTATTTCTTTTCAAAGCTAGGTTAAAGCTAGGATCTTTGTATGATGTTTTTGTTACATTGCTTATGAGGTAGGTTTTCATGCTATATGACTAAATAAAGAGCTCACTGGAAAATTTAGAAGATATGTTCCTTGGAACTCTGGGCTTCAAAGAGGTCTTTGAAGAGGTCCTGCTAGGTCAGTGGGATAATTTGTCACTGACATATTGTGAGGGTTCTTCTTCCTTCTAATTTTGCTACTGTGATAATTTGGTAGTGTGTTCCATAATGTTTGATTAATATATTTCCTGCCTTATTAGGGTGAATGATAGTTACAACTCTACGTGGATATATTTTAAGGCAGGAGAATAAAAGTTTTCCCTTGATAATTCTGTCCATTTAAATTCTGCTTACAAGAAGTTTGAGAGCCTCTTCAATTAAAATATTATCTGAACTTAATGTTTGCTAGAATTATCCCATCAGGCTTAATTCAATTCCAAACAGAAAGCATTCCCTAGACTTTAATAGTAAATCTTTTCAAATTGTCTTGCTTTCAGAGGGCACCGTGAAGTCAAAGACAGTTTTGAACGTGGACATTTTCTAACTCACTCAAGTCCTCTTAAAAGAAGTCTGAAATCATGACAGAAGAAACTGGACAAAAGATCCTTATGATCACCTGACATGAACAATCTCCTCAAAAGCTATTTGCAATGTGTAACTGTGTCTTCCTCTGTCCCACTGACATGCAAGCTGCTTTTTACTATCTGCTTGATTTAACCATTTATTGCAACAATATAAGAAACAAAATGCAGATTAATTTGAAATCTCTTCAAGCATAGGAATTAGTTCTTTGTTATTTTTGCATTTCTTTAGTCAATGCACTGGGCTGTCCAAAGTAAGAAGGACCAAATGCTGGAAGCTCCTGACTTGAGTAATGGCAGTAACATAACTGATGAGATTTGGACACAACAGCTTGAAAACGGTGAAGATGGACTGTTGGATGAGAACAGAGAGCAAGAAGATGTTGCAATTCCTGATGCAAAACCAGAGTCTTCCAAGAATCCAGGCTCCCCAAGTAAGGGAAAACAGCAGTTAGGGAAAAATGCAGTATTCAGGGATTGGCCAAAATTGGAGACATTTAGTCATGAGAAATTCTTCTCCAGTATAATATGTTTAATGGGTAGCTTTTTTAATGTGGTTTTGGGTTGGGGTTTTGATTTTATGTTGTTTATTTAATTTTGAGGCTTTTGGACTTCCTCCCTACTCCATGTTTGCTTGCCTGTTTACTGGATAAGAAGGGAAACAAAAAAAGAAAAAGAAACAAAAAAGAAAGTTCAATTTTGGTGCTTTATCACAATGGGAAAACAAAGGCAACTATATTCAGTGACTGAAAAAACCACCAAACTTTAAAAACTGATAAATAAAAAGACCATTGTTGTTTATATGCAGCACTTAGAATTTCTGCACCGTTTGCATCCAATGAGTTAATGAGGATGAAAAATTGGGACTTGAAGACTTCTTTTGTAACAATAGTGCATGCAGCAGTAAAAATGTGTGTTTCACGAGCTGCCACCTGGGCAGGTGGTGTTTTCTGTCTATTGTTTAAGCTACTCTGCCTGAATGAAAGTTTAGTTACCCCAAGAGCCACTCCCTGTTCTGCTTGATCCTTCAGGAATTTCATCATCTGTTAACAGAGAATTATTATTAAACGAAGTCCTGTAATTTCTTCCCATTCTGGTCATACAGGAAATCAAGTTGAACTGTGAGTGTAGCAAAACCTAATGTAATCCCAAACACTTGTGGAATGTAGAAAAGAGATAAGGACATGCTACAAAAAAACACGTGTGCATAGCTTAAAATCTTATACTTAATAATTGTGCTCTAGAACATTGTACTGATGGCTGATTTTTTTGTCATTAAATCATCACTGCATCCTTTTAGAACAATAGCATTTCCAAGGAAAGAAAACATAATTTTATTCCTTTTAATGGTGAGCTTTCTTTGCAGGCATCTTCGTTCTCTTAATTAAAAAAAGAAGTTTTGTTTAATTTCCATAGGTGTGAATGGAAAAAATTATCAAGTCCATCAAATGCCTACTTAATTTATCCACTGGGCATATATATATTAATATATTCATATTTATGTTAATATTAGAATATCTTTTTTTGGGCCTTTGAACACATCAGTGTTCATACTTGATGTCTGGATGTTGGTAGTGCTTTTGTTTTGCTCCAGAAGAATGTACTATGTTGGATTCCAATTTTAATCTGGGCTATTTTCACTTCCTGTCTACTGGTCAGTAAGAGTTATGGACTACAAAGCCACATAGCTATTTCAGACTGACTAAGAGATTTTAACACTAAGTTTCCTCACACAGGAATACAAAATTTTAGTATCAACAGCCCATAAGTGATAAAAAGATATATTGCAGAATCTGCAAAACTCCTTTGCTCCTTTGTGTGTGGAAGGTGCTGTCTGCTGTCTGTACCTTCCCTCCACATTGCTGCCTTTCATGTACTTGGACATTTATCATGTCACCCTGTCTCTCCTCTTCTTTAGATTAAACAAAGGCAATATGTTCAGGTTTCCTTTGTATATGTTTTTTTCTGAACTACCTCCTGTGGTTCTCCTTCGCACTCTTTCCACCTGATAAATACCTTGAGGCTTGGTTTTGCTTGAGTTCTTGTTCATATGGTGCCAGGAATGCAGAGATTGTGTCTGCTACTTGAGCACTGGAAGTGATCAATTCTTTGCTTACTTTTTTGAGAGGAAGCTTAGTTTTATGCATGTTTATAATAATTTACCTGCCTTTCTCTTTTTCTCAGGATTTTCAGAGGGAAATTGCTGGCACTTGCGTTTCCGCTGGTCGGGGGATGCCCCATCAGAGCTTCTGAGGAAATTCAGAAACTATGAGATCTGAAATGCAGAGAAGACCAGAGCATGACATCATCCGTTCAACTGTTCAGTATTTTTTTCTTTTAGCAGCAGTTAGAAGTTATTTGTGGTTTGTAATCCTTTATTGTGATGTCAACATTGTTGGCATAAATGTCTGAATCTTGATTTGTTAACACATGCTGTACACAGTAGAGATGGGGTTTTTCTGTTTAATAGGCAAATGTAATAAGCAAGGCCCTTTTCAGTATTAACAAAGTGATTTTGTGAAGTTATCTAACATCTTTCATACTGTTTCTCGTCGTCTTCAATACTGTGTGTGAAGTAATACTGTTTTCAAGCATGTTCTACTGGTAGAATGCAAAGTCAGTGTAAAGACTCCAGCATATTATCTTGTTCAGTGCTGATCTTCCAAAAGCTACGCTACAATGAACCTTAAACAAAATCACTTATTACATACTCTGCTTCACTTCTCCATTGCATGGGACTTACTGTAGGGATTTATAATGCACAGTTACACAGTAGTGTTTCAAACTGAACTTGTTGAGAATTATGATCTTATGATACAGGTTAAATAACCTCCTTATTGTCCAAGAAGGTCACTGAGATAGATCAAGCACTCTTAAAAAGCATTTACTTTCTATCTGAACAGGTATGGGTTTTTGTATCAGCTATTTACTTCAGAAGTTAGTTTCCAGAACTTTACTTCTCCAGTTAGAAACGTTTTTCTTCTTCAGATTTTTTGGTGGAAAACTGACAGCCCTTGTATATGTGACAGTATTGTTTTGTGGCTTAATAGCAATTTCCTTCTCTGCTTTGGCCTGGTAGACAGTTTTATCAGGGCTTTGTCTGGTGAGGAATGAAGAATCTGGCCAGTCAACTTTAATGCCTCACATCAAAATTTTTTGGTATTTTGGGCAACTTCCAATTTCTTTTGTATTTATTTTGTATTTGCTTGCTTCTTTGTAATCAGGATTAAAATGTTAGGTATTGGTCTTCTGATTTTGTGCAGTCAAGTAGTTCCATCTGCAACAAATAAAACCACATACATACCCAAGGGAGTTGCTTTAATTTTTCACTTTGAAACCTTCTACCCACCACAGAGATTCCTTCTGAATTTTTTGGTATTTGTCCTCTCAGTTGATCAAAGCTTACAAAAGTCTAGCTATGATGTTTGTCTCTCCCTGGAATGGTTTGGCTCTCTTGTGCTGGGATATGATGTGCTAACTGACCTATTATGCTTCTGTTTGGTGTCTGCTCACTGTAAATTGTAACACAAATGCCTGCCAGTGGAACCCTGGTACTATGCATATCTTATTAACCCAATCACTCTCTTTATTCCTGTACCAAGTCCTTTACCAGGACTGATACCAGTGTTGATGCTAGTTGTACTAGTCTGTAAAACCTGCAAGAGCTGGTGTTCTTCTCCTACAGCCATGCTGATCTTAGATTTGGTGGCATCAGTAGCAGTACCTCACCCTGCTCGTTCATCCTTCTCATTTCTCTATACGCTTTTTCCTTGGATATTTTGGATCTGGAAACATAGAGATGAGGTTAATACTTCTCTGTAATACCTGCTAAATATAATCACAATGTTTTTTTCTAGTACCTGCACTGCTTTCCTTTTATATGAAAGTATTTGATCAAGAAAGACACTGTAAAGGGTGTCATACAGCAGTAACAGAAGCAAGTGAAAAAAATCCAAAGTACTAGGGTAAAAGTTTTCTCTCATGACCAAGAAAATGGAAATGCAACCTGCTGGAGTACTTGGAATCAGATAGCAGCTCAGATTCTCCTCTCCCCATTTTACTTGCTCTTAAAGGTAAAAGAGGGTAGTTGGATGGATAGTTTAGCTGGCTAACTTCCCTTGAGAAATGAGACCTTTGAACAGCAACTCATTTTTCATGTCATTGAAACCGATGTTGTTATTAGCTAATTATGACATGGTTTATTTTAGTAATTCACCTTCAGTTATTTGTTCTGGATGAATAATTGCAGATATTTGGAAGACATAGCCAGTGGCAAAACTCATGTTTTGCAACACCTGCTAGAGATCAGTACTCTGACCTGTATTTGGGCTGGAGAAGGGGGCAGGTTATTACCTGGTGCTCTAGTACACTCTCGGAGACACCCCCACCCCCACCCCCACCCCCCAATCTATTTATGAATAGACTTAACTTAAAATGGTCCCATTTCCTGTGTTTCTTTTAGTTCTAGCAAAGCAAACCCAGAGGTACTGGAAACCAACAGGAAGCTGTGCAGCCTCTGTTTTGGACAGCACTGGTGGGATCTGACCTGTAAGTCATTCAGATGAGTTAACTGAAATAAGTAGGTAGCTCGCTGTCCTGGATACCCACAAAATTCCTCTTCCTCCGTGGCTTGAATGGGAGAGGAAAGGCGCGAAAAAGCTGTTCCCCTGCCCTGCAGGCTTGAAGCGGGAGAGGGGGGGCGCGGTGGAGGGGGGAAGGGGGAAGAGCAAAGGGCCCTTCCGGCACGAGGGGTGCCCCGTGCAGCTGCCCGCGCTGGAGTCGGGCTGGTGATTGGCTGTGCTCTTCGCGCCTAGGAAGTGGTAAATCGTCTCCTTGTCGGGGACAGGTGAAAATATTGGCGGGGTTCCCGCCTTAGAGTTCTCCTCTGCCTGGCTGGATAGTTCCTTCAGAGAGTCTCCTGGCGTTGTGAAGGACAAGCTCCTGAGGGACCGGACCAGACCGTCCCTCCTTAGGGCGGCTTCCCACCGTAAGCACCCAACTAGCCTCGGACGTCTCTTGAAAGAGCGAGCTGACAAGCATGTGGACCGCCCTTTCTCTCAGACAGCCTAATTCACCTGTGAGTAGTAACTTTCTGCTCAGCCTGATTGATACTGGGAAATACGTGTTTGTTAGCTTCGCCTTTTCCATTTCCTGACTTCTAAAGTCATAGAATCATAGAATGGTTTAGGTTGGAAGGGACCTTAAGGATCATTCGGCTCCAACCCCCTGCCATAGGCAGGGACACCTCCCACTAGAGCAGGTTGCTCAAGGCCTCATCCAGCCTGGCCTTAAACGCCTCCAGGGAGGAAGCATCCACAACCTCCCTGGGCGACCCGTTCCAGTGTCTTACCACCCTCACTGTAAAGAACTTCCTCCTAACATCCAGTCTAAATCTCCCCTACTCCAGTTTAAACCCATTACCCCTCGTCCTGACATTGCTAGACCTTGTAAATAGCCAAATGTATCTATAGTATCCATTTTAAGATATTCTCAAACTGAGTCTGGTAATTAAACTAAATTAATGTCTGTGTGTAGTTTTGGGGGCGAGGTTTCAGGAAAATAATTCTGGTTTTATATATACTTGTGACTTGGCCATGTTAATTCCGTGCCTCCACAACATTCACTTCCTTGTGTTAGAAAGGACAGAAATAAGCATCTGATGTGTTACCCAGCTTTAGATCATTCAGGGCCCACTCCTCAAGCATAAGTTGCCCTTTCAAAAAATATCTAATACTCTTAGAAAATACTACATTTCCATGCTAGTAGCGTGAAAAGATCTAGCAAATTACACGTGACATCCACAGTAATGTGGTGCCTTAGCTTCTGCACAGGTAAGCACATACCACACATGCTTAAGTATTATTTGGAGCAGGGTGGGGGTGTAAGGGTTCTGAAGCTCTGACAGCAGAGCCGGTTACACGTTATTTGTCAGTGGCCAAGATAGAAAAGTGGAAACAGCTGCAAAAGGGCAGTTGTGGAGGCAGGATTCGTTGGTTCGGAGAATGGTTTAGGATGGAAGGGAGCGTAAAGAGTAGACCAGGTTGCTCAAGTTCTCATCCACCCCGGCTTTGAACACTTCCAGGGAGGGGGCATCCACAACCTCCCTTGGCAGCCTGTTCCAGTCTCACCCTCACTGTAAAAAATTTCTTCCTAATCTTCAGTCTAAATTTCCCTTCCTTAAATTTCAAGCAGTTTTCCCTCGTTGTGTCACTACGAGCCCTTGTAAAAAGTCCTTCCCCACCTCTACTGAAGCCCCCTTTTGGTACTGGTAGGCTGCTCTAAGCTCCCCCTGGAGATTTTTCTTCTCCAGGCTGAACAGCCTCAACTCTCTCAAGCCTGTCCCCTTAGGAGAAGCACTCCACCCCTCTAGATCATCTTCATGGTCCTCCTTTGGAGCTGCTCCAGCAGCTCCAGGCCTCAATTATGCTGGAGGCACCAGAACTGCAGTACTCCTGGTAGGGTCTTGCCAGAGTAGAGCAGAGGGGCAGAATCGCCTCTTGTCCTACTGGTTACACTGCTTTCAATGCAGCCCAGTACGTGGTTGTCTTTGGGGCTGCCAGTGACCGTTGCTGGCTCATGGTGAGTTTTTCATCAACTGTCACCCTCATGTCCTTCTCTTCCAGACCACTCTCGAGCCACTCCTTGCCCAGCCTTTATTTGTGCTTGGAGTTGCCTTGACCCAAGTGCAGGACCTTACACTTGCCTTGTTGAAGTTCACTTTGGCTTGGGCCCACCTTTCCAGCCTGTCCAAGTCCTTCTCGATGGCCTCCTTTCCCTTCAGTTTGTCAACAGGACCACATAGCTTGGTGTCATCTGCAGATGTGCTGAAGGTGCCTCCATCTCACTGTCCCTGTTACTGACAAAGATGTTACGCAGCACTGATCCCACTTCTGAGTACCCAGTACCCAGAGGGGTGCCACTTGTCACTGGTCTCCATTTGGACATCGGGCCATTGACTGTAACTCTCTGAATGTGGTTATCCAGCCAATTCCTTAACTAGCCAGTGGGCCACCCCTCAAGTCCATGCTTTTCCTGTTTGGGGAACAACAGCAACAAATACAGATACTACTAGAATCAGGGGCAAGTTGGGGAGGGAGCAGTTACCTCTAAGGATGATTAAGTTCTGTTTTCTTCTTTAGCACTTCCAGTGAGTTGTTTAGGGAGGTAAGAAAGGGCCCTGAACTTTCTGGGTATCTGTGAGGTCTGACTCAGTGTGTTTCATTACACAGTGATGGAGCATTATGCTTGAGTACTTTGTTAGCTAGAGCTCTACATGATTTAGCTTAACTTGGCATAAAAATAAATAGACTTGTGAAGTAAACCTAGATTCTCTGGAGCCTAGTCAAAAGTATTGATTAAACCTGGCTAGTGCTGGACTTATGAGGGCTCACAAGCTTTCAGCTGGAAGTTATGTGACAGCAGATGGGAGTGCAGGTGAACGAGGACAATAACAAAACACAGATAATAGGTTATGTTCTGTAACGTTATGTTTGTAGGTCTCTGAAAATGGTATCAGCTGGCTTTCAATATCAGAAATTAAGCAGCTATTTACCCAGCTATTGATAATGAAACTGATGAGCACAAGGAGGGGTGTTCAGGAATTAGAGAAAATTAGTATCTCTTTAATTATTGTAATTATACCTGTTACTGTGCAAATGCTGGATATAAAAGATCAACAATGTTCCACAAATATTTTGTTTTTTCCAGAATTTGCCAAGTTGTTTTGACAACATTGTCCAAGTGGCAATGTAAAAGTTTTGATGTTGAATACAGACTTAAAATCTAGCTGAGTAATGCTGACTTACAGATAAGGTAATTTTGTGAATGCTTGTTTTCATCCTTGCATGAGTGGTGGGGAGGGAAGGGCAGTTTGTTCTTGTGTCTGCAGTAGAAGCAAGTCTCCTGATGATTAAAGTAGATACTGAGTGGTTTTAATTTCCTGAGTATGAACATTGCTGTCTTACACTTTCATATCCTGAAATGAGAGACAAGCCTGTTGGGAAGGTAAGCAGTGAAGCTGTTGTAGAGCTGATGAAATGACACAGCAAAAGATAGAAGCAGGCAACTTGCTGAGTTGCATTATCCTTGTCAGATGGTGTGATATTCGTCTGTTAGTTTATACTGGATATTCTATTCCAGCCCAGTGTCCATGCTCATTCTGTTGTTGTGTAAGAGTCACCAAGCCTCCCTCTTGAGTTGGGCATTCTGCATGTTTCTTCTTGCACCTTAACTGTATTAATCTCTTCTCCTTCTCGTGTTGAAGATGATGCTCCTCATGTGCTCTGCTTGTCCTGACTCTGAGCCATTGCAGTGGTGCACAACATAGACTGGGAACTGCTACAGGTGTTAGGTCTCTGATGAATATCACAACCTGTCACAGGTTATGGATGCTAGAGCAAACCAAGTTTATTTCCATGTATTCCATCTTCATAGTTTGCTCTTGCTCCCATCTTCTAATGGGGAATTAAGTAAGGAAGAGGACTCGCTTCTACAGAATGGAATTTGGTGCTGATGTTTGGAAGCTTTCCAGTCTTGATGTATGATGTGGTTCTCTGTGCTTTTGACAAAACTGTTTGCTGACTGCTTTGTTGAAGCTGCTTCTCTGAAAATATTGGCCTCTTGCAACCAAAAGCAGACAGCTTCTCTAGGGAGATGCAGTTAGATTCTTGGACATCAGTGACAGAAAATTAATTTACTTTGTCAGGATTGTCACAGCTGGTCTTTTACCAGCACTTAATTTCAGCCTCAAATTTATGCTGGGTAGAAGATTGTCAGCTCCCCCTTTTTCCTGAACAGCTTTGTGTGAGTTGTGTTGAGAATCAGCAGAAAGGTCCACCTGAGTAAGAGCTTGTTCCAGCTGGTTAGGCCTGAGCATCTCTGATGCTTTCTGCTACTTAAGGCTCTCTCTTTCAAAAGATCTGAGTCTTCCCCAGGATTCCCATGTCCATCCTTGCCAAAGGACCAGGATGCTTGCATCAGTGTGGATAACTGATGATAAAAGGGAGCCTGGAGATCTTAATCATCTCTTTGCTTATCTGGCTGGGTGCCCACTGATCTGTGAAGGCAGTGTGCAGGAGGCCTGAGCCACGTTTTGGGGAGGAAAATTGTATCAAGTAGTAGAGACATGGGAAAAGTACCATGTTGAGCCTATCTGTACCGTTTGGGGTCCTGACTCCAGCACCAGACTTCTACTGCTCTGATCTTTCTCAGTCTTTGAGATGAGGTTTAAAAAGGGGAGCAGATCAGAGCAATAGCACTTAAAACTCTTTCACTTTTCGCCTCTAATTTTTAGCATAGGAGTCAAGAGGAGATTATCAGAACACTAGTGCTGCTGATGTGTGGAAGTTACAAAAAAAGCAACTGCAACTAAAAACAGGTGATTCTTCTTTAATGCCTTCACATTTTCCTAAATCTTGCTGAAGGGTAAGGGTGGGAAATAACATGAGTGTTCACTGTTGATCTTTTGTTTTTCAACTGCGAATTTCAGGAAAACTCAGTTTCAAGGAGAAAAGGCTTCCTGAATGCAAATGTTTTCTTAGGGAGGATTTTTTTTGTTACTTTTCTTATTTTTTCAGTATAAAATTTAGAATAACCATGTCTTTTGCTGTTGGTCACTTGACATTTTCATCATTAACCAGGTCTCAGTGAAAAAAGACATCTCAGAGTTGCAAACTTGCTAATAAATATATATTGGGTTGGTGCTTTTCTTCCCCCAGAGCTATTAAATCATCAAAACACGTCTTACGGAAATAAAACACTTAAAGTGGTCAGTAAAAAAAATGTCACCTTCTTCAGTAATGCAGTAGAAAAGAAGGACTTAGTGCAAAGCTTGACCACTGTGTTTAATACTTTGACTCTTTTAATACTGTCATTGTATTAATTTGGAATGCTACCCAAAGCTGCATTACAGAAATTTAGCTTCCCTCATCTGTTCCAGATTATAGGGGTGTGTGGGATGTTCAAGTTATAAAAGAAAAAAAAAAGAGTTTAAGTTCCTGACTTATTGAACACATTGAGCCCTATATGTGGAAAAGAAATTATATATATAAAAGTTTATTTGCAGTGTGCATGCTCACTAAAAATTGATAATTTACAGAGTACCTAATGCTGTACTGGTCTAAGCACCAAATTTTAAGCTGCTATTAGAATACAAATACACTAAGGTGAAAGTAGCAGGAGTGCTGCACTGAAGCAAATGATGCTTAACTTAGTTTTTAAATTCAAAAGTACTGTTTCTTCTGCAAGGTCTGACATACTGATTCCAGTACCCCTTGGCATGTACCTTCACTTGTGAGAACTTAAGGGAAATGCCTAAATGTTGAGTCCATGTGTTAAACAGTACCATTGTTGGATATTTACCAGTTTAAGATTCCCTCTAAAGTGTAATGTCTAAAGCTTGTTGTGCCTTAACAGAAACAAACACTCAAACTTGAAATGCCTGTAAGCCTTTTTAGGGAGCACTTTGAAAAGTTCATTTTGCTGCCAGCTTAAACAGTGGTTTGTTTGTCCCCTCTCTTTTATTTTGCTCTGAGCAGGGATATTTCAAAACTTTGTCTTCTTCCTCTGCCTCCGTTCTCTGATTAACTTAAGCTGAACTTAAAAAACAAGCTGCTAGAAAGGATGAGCTTTCGTGTGTGTTTGTGTTGGGGTTTTGTCTTCTAGAGAAGAAAGAAAAGTCATTTTTCCTACTCTAGCCTATTTTGATGTCTGTGGAAATGGCCTGTTTCTTATTTCCAGCCTTTTTTTACTTGACACTTGCAAATTTTCCGTCTCTTCACTACTGCTGGGGTTACATGCAGCAGGAGATTGACACTTCAGAGTGGTGAATGGTCAAAGTCAGTCAGAAAGAGGGAATTTGTGTGTGTGTATGTAAGGAAGTGCCTTCTTAACATTTTTCCTGGTAATTGGTTGCCTAATTTTGTAGATTTTCTTTCCTCATTGCCAGATTGTGGATGTGCACTTTATGCCTATGCAGATGGCCATAAAAAACAGCAACAAATGATCTAGGATTCCCCTCACTGCAAGTCAAGGAATAATAAGACCAGCTTCCTTTGTGAAAACGTAGGTCTGGCAGAGCAATACAAAGTGGCCTGCTGCTGACAAGCTACTATTTATTTTGTACCAGCTGTAGGACACAGGGGCTGGGCAAATCAGGACACTGTCTATGTGTAATGCATTGAATTGATCCTGGGCTTTGCACGTGACAGTGTCTGTCTTGTCTACAGAGGACCTAGAAGTTGAGCTGTGGGAAGAACACTGATCCCACTGAACCTCAAAACATCACAAGTGTTTTGATGCAGTGCTGGAAACACCCTGAGAACTTTTTGGTGCTCTTTTTACCTCTTGATAAATGCAGGGAAAGTCCGTTCAGGCAATAGGATTAGAGAATTGCTCCTTACTGCCGAGGCGCGTTTAACAGGGAGAGGAGACGATGGGAGTAGTGAGTGCATGTTTTACAAAGTGGGACCTATACAGGGAGAAAAAACAAAACGTAACCCCCACGGGCCGCAGCGAGCAGGGTTCGAACCTGCGCGGGAAGAACCCATTGGATTTCAAGTCCAACGCCTTAACCACTCGGCCATCGCTGCTGTTGGTGGTAGTGAGTCCGCGCTGACGTCCTTATCGAGTGCTCCGGCGGCGGAAGTTCCCGCCTCTCCCAAACGAAGGTCCAATAGGCGCCATTGCAATTCCTCTCCGCCCACCGTGTCATGGTCTGCGTGTCTCAGCGTTGCTTTATCACACAGCTTTCGCGTACGCTGTCGGATGTCTAGTTTTTAAATGCTCTAGCTGTGGAGGCAGAGGTGCTTTGTATGCTTGCTACCCAGTTAAAAGAGCTCGGTTATGCTCACAGCTCGAGTCAGCGCAAGGGTGCTGGCTTGAGGCAGCTGAAGGAAAGGCCCCCTCTCACACTGTTTCTGGCGTTGCTACAAATCCGCTCTTGCAGGGCACAGTTCTCTTCCTAACGTATCTAATAACTGGAGTAAAGGTCCCATGCATCTGTTCAACTCGGGGATAAATAAATGTCAGGATATACGCTGCTGGGATTTACAACCTGAAACAAAGGCCGCGCTTACTCCTGTGAACTTAAGGTGCCAGGGAGTATTTGCAGGCATGCTTCAATTTGCTAGTGAAGATGCAGTGAGAAACAGCTACAGAATACAGTAACTGTTAGGCACTGTATTCGTTTTTACAATGGTGTTAAGTCCGAAGTTTTTGTGTTTCAGGAATTCTGTTCTCTCAATTGTTCAGAAGTTACAGTGGCTTACTGTAGGATGTTGGGAATGTAGAGGACGTACAGACGTTAGAAAGCGCAAGGTGTTTCTATAATTTTAAAGGAATTCTGTCATTTTGTGGCAATAGGTATTTAACTCTTATTTAAGTTAATACAGCTTTTTTTTTTTTTTTTTCTTTCAATATTCATCAGCAACTGGGAGTTAAGTTAGCTTGTAGCCATTGTCAGGCAGCTCATCTGTGTGTTACAAAAAACACTGGAGAATGTGTCAATAGTTTCAATTGGAAGCAAAAGCAGCAGCGTTTATGGGCTACTTGTAGAGATGGAGATGGTACCTTCGTTGCATGCAGTCCTGTGGTGGCAACAGACCTTCAATCATCCTTCTAAAGTAGGCAGTAGAAAGCTGGGTTGATTTGATCCTACAGGCTAGTGATTTTTTTCGTCTTGTACAGAACTCTGCAGAGTTTGCTGCTAGTGTTATTATGTGTATATTTTTTCTTCTGTATGTCTCATGGGTATATTAAAAGCATAATCAAGCTTCATTTAGAGTTTGTTTATGCTGTTTAAGAAAATGAGGAACATCTCAAAAACATTAACATACGAAATGGTCTTTGTCATCCTGCTTTGTATCTCTCTATCCAATGCAGTATTTTAGTGTCATAATAATCTTTAAATTGTTGGTTGTTTAATACGTGTATACTCAAAGTGATCTAGACTGTTTTGCCAGTGTCCCTTGGGTTTTGTGTGTATGGGTAAGGCTCTCATCAGCTCCACTACTCTTGAAAATTTGCTGTCTTTATCCCATAATGTACCTGAATTAATATACATGAAGGTAAAAAACTCCTGATTATACCAAATTGTTATGATTAGGTAAATAGCAAATGCATGAATCTGTTCTTAAAGAACAGCTACAGAAGTGGAGACATTGAGACATGTTTGCTGGTTAGAAACAAGTATGCCTCAGGTGTAAATGCCAGAAAAGACTTGCAGGGGCCTTTACTGCAAGCTTTTCTTTTCTTTTTTTTTCATTATTTTTGTTTTTCCCAATTTGATTTGAGGACAAGGAGCTGTTTATTTCTACATTAATGGATCTGCTGTAGGCTCCTCTTTGTTACAGTTGTCTGTTGCTGTGTCTCAGGAATGAAGTTAATGGCATCAATATTAAATTATGGAATATTTTTTGGAGTTTCTATTTTTCTCCTTGTCAAGATGTGTTTTCAATCTATCGAAAATTATGCTGCAAAGTCACAAAGCTTCTATTATGAATTCATGCAAAATGCAAGAAACCCAAAGATGACAGGAAAAGTGTATTAGAGTGTGGTCTCAGTAAGAAAAGAACTTATTTACTTGGAAGAAAGAGAGGTGGTTATAGGCATTGAATGCAGAAGTCAGACTGTACTTAGTCTTTGGATTCAGTGGAAATGATCCCACTACTTACTAGCAAATCTGGACTGCTACTTTAAACCAAACTTAATGACAAAATCAAGGTTACCAGCCTGGGCTCATGAATGGTAAGACCATGTCTTTTGGAGCACTGTATACCAGCTGTCTACCTGGAAACCCACAGGTGGCTGACAGTTCTGTGGGAATAACCACTGCATTCCTAAGACCACTGAGATCAGAGGGTTTGGATTTAGAGTTTGAGGGAATGGCTGAGTTGAGTTGTTCCTCATCAGGCCTTTCTTGGAAAGTGAAACCCTATAACATAACCATTCCAGGCCCAAAAGCTTTTGCCAAGTTGCAGTGGGTACAGACTTGTACATCTAAAACACATCCTGAGCCACTGATACCTGAAAAGACTTGATAGTCTTTTTTGTCCTGTTTGCATTGTCTAACGTTTGCATTTTGAATTTAGGAGCCTTTATTTTCTACCAGGATGAAGGAGAAACGTGGTTTTTTTTCTCAAATGACAGCTGCTTTTGTGTTGTGTTCAGATGAATTTAGGACTTGACTTAAACGTATCATTTCAGTAAAACATAGTAAATCATGGGAGTTGGTTGACTAGGTGTCTCTCTTCAGGGCTAGTTGCTTCATTGATGTTAGAGTGACCTCCAGTGGTTTTTGTGCAAGATGCAAGTAGATAGGATATTTTGCAGGTTCAGAAGGAGGAGCAAGTTTAAGCATTTCCATATATCTTTTAATATGGGCAGTGATCAAAAAGGCATGGCATCACTTGCAGAGTGCTCTTTTAGTTCTAGCACTTCAGTTTAAGCATTTCCACATATCCTGTAATATGGGCAGTGATCAAAAAGGCATGGTATCACTTGCAGAGTGCTATTTTAATTCTAGCACTTCGCTATGACACTACTGCATTCTTAAGACAAAAAGAGATGTTACTACAAAACAAATGACTAAAAATACTCTGAAGAAAGCTTCAAGTAGCATTGCACTCCTAGATAATGAGATAGGGAAACTCAGCAATATCTGAAAGCTCATTAAAACCCTGAGATGCAAAGGTGAAGTAAAACTTTGAGACGCTTGAAATTTAGTAAGATCTGTGCCACATGCTAGAGAGCCTCTGCATGTGCTTATGTTTAATTAATAGCACATGCTAACTGCTGTACAGAATCTTACTGTGAAGACCATAAAGTCTGAGACATTCGGCTACCTTAAAGAGGCCAAGGCAGTGTAGGGGGAGAGAAGTCAAATGCAAACTAGTCTCAGGCAGTTAGAGTTGGATAGAGCTTCCCCAGCAATCCAGTAAGCAACTTGGCTTTTAGATGATGTCTCAGCCAGCTGCTCAGGTTGTTGTTCAGAGCCATCAAAGAGGAAGCTCCTTGTCTCTAGTTGCAAGTAAACTCATGCTTCAGAATGATGTGAGCAATTCTTTAGAAATACTCTCTAATAGCCATTGAGAAGCACTGAAGATGACTAGGTAAGAGACTAAAATCCAAAGTAAGCATTTGGTATGTCATAGGCCAAAGTTAGTGATATTCACACACACAGGATTAATCTGCATACAGTAATTTTGTCAGAGAATGAGTTCAGTAGCAGAATGCCTTTATATAAAATTGCTTTATTAATGTATTCTAGAATTTTAGACCTTTTCACTCTATGACACATGTTTTTTAATGGGAATAAAAATTACAGTGGACAGCCTTCAGGAAGCATTGTGATATTTAGAAAGTTTTATAAACTGAAAATGCAATTATAACGTACATTGGAAATGCCAACTGAATTAAGCCATCAGTACTTAGAATTTTTCTTCATGACAGTACTAAACATGAAGTAAATGCTAAAAAAAATAGTATATTTTGTGGGTTTTCAATGAGGATTTAACTCATCAAATATGAACATAAATGACAGGGAAAATTTCCCAATGACTAAGTGTATTTTGGAAAGTATATCTATCTCCCAAAGGTCTCTTAGAAGTTTGATTTCCTAGTCACTTAAAACTATCAAGAGCTGGACACTGGAACAGTTAACACAGAAATAGAAAAATCTGGTTTAGGACTGTATATAAAGTAATGGTACTAGGATAGGTTTGCCCTTTTTTTTTTTTTTCCCATGTCTTTAATTTCTTTAAGTACAGAGGACAAGTACTGCAAAATCTTTGATAGGCATATGGACAGTTTAAGCAGCCAATAGGAAAACATGCACGAGTGATAATCAGCATGCAAATATATTCTTCACATTAAATAATCTCCGTATTGTTACTGTCTTCTTTAGAAAACACAGGACTGAGCTGCAAGCACCACAGTGCTTCAGTCTTCTTGACTTTTTTGACCTCAAGTGTATATTTAATTTGGTAATGCTTATCCTGCCCCTTCTCACATATTTGCATGGTGGCCTTTTACTTGATCAATCTCTATCATCTTTACGAATGCAACAGTTTCAATATTTATTCCTTTTAGAGATCTATAGATGCGTCTGTGATGCTTGCAGCAGAAAAATGAGATTGTGCCTAAACTTACAAGAAACATTTACAGCAATGTTAGTGGAAGAGGATCTTTGTGCATATGTGTAACTTAGAATATTCAAGAGTGAATTTTACATCTCCCTGAAAGAATGTGCAAAAATTGGTGAACCCAACACAAATTAGTTTATAAGAGATAAATCTAGCACCACTAGAGTATATAGTTTCATTTTTTTTTACTGAAATGAATGAATAACAATTGCCAAAGTAATGCTGCATGCTGAAGTATATTTCTTCTGGTTTTCATTGTGCATGCTTCGTAGCTAATTTAACCAAACAATGCCTAAATCATATAATCAATACAAATATGAATTTGCTTCAGAAAACCTTTATGGCTAACATTTCCTTTCCATGTGTTTAAGAATGGATTTTTGGGACCAATTTAAGGTACAGAATCAAGAGTGATTCCATTTGGGAGCTGCTAGGTAATCCCTGAGGCAACCAGTGACTGAATGAGGGGACAGTCTCAAGCTGTGCCAGGGGAGGTTTAGGCTGGATGTTATGGAGTTGTTCTTTTCAGAAAGAGTGATTTGACATTGTAATGGGCTGCACAGGGAGGTGGCGAAGTTCCTGTCCCTGGAAGTGTTTAAAAGGAGACTGGATGTGGCACTTGGTGCCATGATTTAGTTGATTAGATAGTGTTGGGTGATTAGGTTGGACTGGATGATCTTGAAGGTCTTTTCCAACCTGATTGATTCTGTGATTCTGTGTTGCAGCCTGCCTCTCTAGCCTCTTGGGTCATAAACTCCCCCACAGCACTTTGTTTATACCCTTACTCTTAGTCCACTTTCTCAAATTATTAAAAATATATTTAGTTTTTAACATTAATCCTCTGTATCAAGACAGTCTGCATTTTATTAATTCTAAACCCAAAGAGTTATTGTGGCATCTCTGATGACACCGAAAAGCCTTTTAGGAATCATTTGCTGTTTCTGTAATGATCTCTTCATGGTGTAATATTGATGCTAAAGGAATGTTATTTCTGGTGTGCCTTATTGAAAAACAAAACAACCCAACCAAACAACAGTGTCCAAATCATTTTGGATCTCTGGGAGAAGAATGATTTATTTAGCCTTTCTCCAAGTTTTTGCTGCTGGTTCCATTAAGACATTTGGAGACTATTAGATAGGAATGCTGAATAAAATTAAAAAAAATGTTATTAATCACTTAAAATTATTAAGCACTACACCAAATTACCTTGCCTGTGAAACAAATACTTTATTGTTATTATTATTCTTTTGATGTTCCTAATCAGGTAATGAATAGAGCTGTCAAGGTTGAAGGAGTTTGCATTTCACCATACTACACTTTCTGGCACTTTCTGTACTTAGAGAAGGACCTAGGTAGCTCTTACATGGCATGACTGTGTTACGTGCTTCCTTTCCTTGTTCAGAACTCCACCGTGTTATCAAACCTTGACAGTCTCTTTGCCTGATTTACCATTGTGCTTCTTTGTTTTGTGGTTCCTTTCTCTTTGCTGGGGCTAGCATAATGCTGCTCCACTTTGTTTCTGGTTGGTAACGTCGGACAGAATTACAACTAAATTCCCTGTTCAGAGATTGCTATCTCATGAAGTATTTTACCTGCTGCACTGTATTTGCTTTGCTGCATATTTACAGCACCAGTATCTATTGCTAATGACTGAAATGCAGTTTCTGGTATAATAAAATGTAAGAGAATTTTCGATTAGCAAAGTGTCCAAGACTTGATGCAATCTGATCTAGTAATTGTGCATCAACATTAGAAATGTTGAATAGAATCCTATCTTAAAGAGCTATTAATGGATATTGCAGATGATTGCCTGATTAATGGAGAAGATTACAGCATTTTCCTTTATTGAGATGAACACATTAATTTCTGTTTGGGCATCATAGTGTTTTTAGAAGCTTTTAGCATCTTTGTTACATGAAGTCAGAGCTCTGCTCAGGCTTCCCTCTTCTGGTTCCCCTCAGACATGAATACTGAATAACAACATGGCATACAAGACAGGATGCTAATAAAACCTCTGTCCTGAAACAGAGAATGTTATTTTACCATGTTACGTTTTCTGGTATGAATAGCTGTAATTTTTGTGAACATGTAATTTATTCAGGGACTGAACTGCAACTAGAGGATGGCAAGAACTGGAAGATCCTGTTGGCTCAGGTCCCCAGTTATGCCTCATGGAACTCTCTCTATTATGTCATTTTGTCGATGGCGATAAAACTTGCTGCAATATAATTGCTGCTGGGCAGCTTCCATGGATTTAATTGGTGTCATAAGGTATGTTTTTATTGATGTTAATTAGAAAAGCAACAAAACATTTTCAGTTAAGTAAACCAAACTATTCTCCTGGTGCTTAAGTCTTAGTGCTGGACTTAACGTCTGTGAAAAAGTGCTGATGCTTTTGAGGGACACATTCATTGTATGCAAGAATATATACCATTCTCTAGCTCTGCTCACAGCTACTTAACTTATTTAAAGCAACAGGTTAAAAGAAGGAAGACATCTGTCAGCACAAGTATGTGAATAAAGTTGTTCTGTTACTAATTCTGCTTATGCAGCTAAATAGTAATTTAAGTGTCTAAACATCCATACATATGCAAAAGAGGTAACACAGTTCTATGTTGAAACTTTCACTGAACTCTTGTAACAGACCATACGCAGTCTGCTTTTCCTGTTAGTGTGCCTGTATGTTCACTAACGGATTCTCTTTAGAAATATGCTATTAGTTTTACTTAAAATTTAATGAAGTTATACAAGATTATCATATTATATCACTAAGTATCACTGTAGGAGTCAACACAGACGAATGTGTATTTGCATTCTTATTTTAAAGGCTCCAATCCAGTAAATTTAGGCAAGTGTGCAGTGTATTATTGGATTGGAACCTTTTTTTATTGATGAATTTTAACCAGATTTACTGGGTTTTATACAAGTAGCATATTTAGTTTTCCTAATTACAGTAGTTTTATACATATTTACAACATTTTTATAAAAACAGACAAGGTAAGTGAGTAGGCAAATACCTCTAATGCTGCAGGTAAGTGGTTATGGTTTCAAAATTGGAGTATGTCAAACATTGTATGAAAACCAGTGTTTTTATGTGCCGAAAATAGATTCCCACTTTAATTCATTTTAAGCCTCAGTGATAGATTGTAGCAGTAAACCTCTGCGATTCTTTATACATGTAATGTCAAATACTTTGTATATTTTTTATTGTAAGACCTTGAATGTGGGAAAGCTGAAACTCAGCACAGAATAGATGCAACTTTTATCTTTTAAAGTTGGTTTAACATGGGTCCTTCAGCTCAATGTGTCAAACTCAGATTCTGCATACACAGTGCTACACAATATTAGAAGATGTACTAATTGCACAGCTAGTGTTAGCATTTTGCTGATGCAGAAATCCATGGTATGTAGTATTAGCACTAGAACGCTTTCTACAGAAGGTTGGAGTGAGGTGGAGGTTGGTGTCTTCTCCTTGTATCAAGTGACAGGACAGGAGGAAATGGCCTCAAGTTGAGCCAAAGGAGGATTAAGTTGGGTATTGGAAAAAAAATTACTTACTGGAAGGATGGTTAGGCATTGGAATTGACCTGCAAAATTAGCCCCAAAACTCATGCAGGGTTATGAAGTAGGTATATTTTATTGCAGCACTAGGTGCAGGCAGGATCTTGCACACCCCGTGCTGGCACAAGCCACAATTTATGTTACTAGAGCATACATACTCATAATAGAGGTAGGGTTATTACAATTATTTCTTGAAGTTCTTTAACATAGGTATTTTCTCATTCTCCCGGTTCCAACCCGCCCTGGTGGTCTTGAATGGTTATCTGAGTGCCAGCACAGTCTTCCTCACAGAATCTTTGTCTACCTGGTGGCAAAGTCTTCTCACAAATCCGTTTAGGAAACGGCTTCCTCGATAGGTGCCGTTCAGAAACAGCAGAACTAACGCTGTTTATCGTGTGGTGTAAGAGACAGAACTTCGTGTATGAAGCTGCAGCTTGGCGGGGAGCGGGGACGTTAAAAGCACGAGACTGCTGCTGTTACGGTAGCTGCCGCGGTACACGCGCCGAGGGCGGGAAAGAGCCGCCTCAGCGAGCCGCGTGCGTGCCAGCAGTGCAGGGGAAGGCGGCCGCTGAGGCGGGGCGGGCTGGTGGCGCTTACAGAGCCGCTGGGCATTGTCCCCGGCTGCGGGTGCTGTGTGATTTTTGTGCTCCCCGGCCATGAGTTCCTTTCGCTCTCAGCCAGGTGGGGCCGGAGTAGAGCAGCAGCGGATAGGCTCCCCCTACCTCAGGTCCGCCCTCAGTCCCGCAGGATTTTCGCACCTGCCTCAAGTAACTGGAGCAAGAGCAGCGGTGTCCTCCTCTGGGGGAGGAGAAAGGCGGAGTGCAGGAGCTGAGAGAGGTGGAGATGCATCTAGGTAGGTTAAGACGCAGGTTGCAGCGGGAGTGTGTGTCTGGAGCAGGCTGTGCGGAGAGCCCCGTGCCTGTGAAGACTCAGGGGCAAAGAAGAGGTCTACGAATGGCCCTTTTCACCGAAGAAAGAATGTGTTTCCGGATACAACTGTGCTACTCTGGTGTGTCACAGACCTGGTTGCTTTTTGCAGAGCTGTTGTGGGTTTTTAAACTGACCTAAGTGGCACAAATGGTATAGGCCTGTAAATAGGAAAAAATGTATTTGATATAGGGATGATGACAGATGCATTTTAGTAATGTGTCTTCTGCTATCATCTTGCCAGGGAAATGCATGCATGCATTCACCACTGCTGCACTGTGTAAGGCATAATTCATGCAATCGCTCCCTTGGCTGATTTGCCTCAACTAAATTTGAAAGTGCTTTCTGGACATTTGCTAACAAAGTGCTTATTTTTATTAATTTGGGGTGGTGAGCCTCTTGTTCAAAACCTGACAATGATCTGTGGAAAAGAACCCCACAAAGCATAGAGAGTTATGAAGCAGGTATGTTTATTACAGCTCTGGGTACAGGGGGATGTTGCTCTACCAAACTTGCACACCTTGTTTAGTGAATATTCTGTTTGGTTGATTTATTAAAAAAACAAACAAACAAACAAACCAAGAAGAATAAACTGCCTTGGTGTAAGAGATTTGAATGAGTTCAGCATATAGAGTTCCAGTAATTTGACAGAGGAACCGACAAACTGCTGACATATGAGAAACTCTGCTCAGTACCTGTTTAAATTTTTGAAATGTAACAGAAAAGGATAGAAATCTTTGAAAAAAGGAATAACTTAATCTAGCTTAAAAAAAATGAAACCAAAAACCAACAAACCCCAAACATACATAATTAAGGAAATCAGTTGGCCATTGCACAACAAGGTCTAAATGTGAGTGATTTTTTTTTTTCCTTCCTTATACACCCATCCCCTCACCCATCCCTATTCCTTCCGATTATTTCAGTACTGTCTCTTATGTCTGTGCTAAGTCTTGATTTTTTCCTCGTATATGAGTTATCATTATGTGGATTCCTTCCACAATCTCTTCCTTATTTTCCCTTTGTTTTCCTTCTGATTGAGCCTCTCCAGTGCTGGTAGCTAGTGTCATATTACCTCAGCCTTCAGGCCCTCAGGGCCCTTTTTGCCTCTAAATCAACTAAAAATAGCCAAATTGTTCTGGTTGAAATTTTTGAAAAACAGAATTCAATTTGACACATGGACCTCATACAAATTTCCAAACTGTATGGTTTGAGGCCATTCAGATCTTAAGCAGCAAAAAGAGTCTGTAGCAGACTTTTTACCTGAGTGCTATTGCAAACTACTTTTCAGGGTGTACTCAAAATTGCTACAACAGCAAATTAACAAAACTTGGCTCATGCCTATTTCTTAAATGGTTTTCTTGGTGTTTAAGTAGAATTCTCCATCAAGAATTATGTTTGGAGTGTTTTGTGAGAGCAAATGAAGAAGATTGCCATGTACAGCATGCTTTGAATTAACTTTTATGATATGTAGAATGCAATTGTGTTTGACTTGGGTTTTACAATAATGGCTTTTGCTTTCCTTCTTCCCCTTTCCCCTCTGATGTTCAGCCTAAACTTCACTGATTTCAGAGGGGTCTTTACTGTTGCCTTCAATAGTGTCTGAGGGTCTAAAAGCTCAGTGCAGATTTGTTTACATGAGTAGAAATGAGCTTAGGATTTCTTTCAATGGTATTTTCAGTAGCAAGTTGTCAGTAAAGTCAGGAACTAGCAGTTTAGGAGGAGGTCCCACATGAGTACTGCCCTCCCTATTTTGACTCTCTTCCCCTCCTGTTTTGTTTCTCATAGATTAGGAGTGACTGGCAACCATTTGCTGTCTCTCTGTCAGTACCTCAGGAGTCAAGCTGCATCAAGAGGCGTCCTTCACAGAGCTGTGTCAAGAATCTCTTGTTAGAGACTTGATTCAAGAGGTAAGATTGAAGAGGAATGAAGGCAATTTTCCACTTAGTAAAAGCACACAAAGCTGTGAATGGAGCTGTAGTTGCTTAATCAAATAATTGCCTCAAAAATTTGAGTTAAAAAGCTGGTTCCCTTAAACAACTTTCTAGAAAAATAGCTTTTGAACTTGATTGAAAAAAAACACTTGGTTATTCTAAATTATTCAAGGTCTTGTCACTTGAAGGCAGTACCCAAAGTTGTGCAGTGTGTTTGCATATGTTCCAAATATGAAGCAAATACTGGAATATTGGAGCAGAAAGGAGGGATGCTGCTATTTTAAAAGGCTTAACTTACCTTATGATACTCAGCCACACTTTGCATCTAATGCAAGCCAGATTTTTGTAAATGCATGTTTATCATGTCAGTGTTGAAAATATTGAATTACTGCACAAGGCAATTTTATACAGTTATTTTTTATTTTTAAAGTATAAAAGACACTTGTTTATAAATGAGGAGTAGTCGAGGATATTACATTGAATTTAACACTTGGTGGCGTTTCAAAAGGTTTATGTACACTAAGACAATATTTCTTTATGTGGAATCTATTTGAATTCCTCTTATTAAAAGCAAGAGCTATGTTTAGAGCTGTTGAAGCCCAATAGGCTCCAAACAGCAAAGGAATACTTGGTGGCAGGTATTTAGAAAAAAATGCTTAATGAATTGTTGCTCTTCTTTCATAATCAGTTGGTTACAGTTAGGAAACTAATCCGACTTGGAACAATGTTAGTTTTTGTGGTTGTTTTTGTGGTTTGTTGGTTTTTATAGTTGTTCTTTAACCAACTCATTTTGAGCTGAAATGAAAGTTAGAATGGGCAGACTTATCTTTAGTCTTTGTTTTTGAAGCTGTTTTATCAGAAATGATGTATCAACTAAGTAGGGTTTTTCTTCCGTGCCACATCATGATTTGAAACCAGTTGTCTGAGTTGATAGAGGAAGCATAGTGCCATGAAGCACCAGAAAGCCCAGTGGAGTAAATAATCTGCATACCAGAGGTCTGTCCTGTTCTGCTTTTTTGATGTTTAGTAGGTGCTAGCTAACCAGCTGCTTGCCAAGATGCAGAATATTGCAGTTTCTGAGAACCATTTGTCTTTTATTTTCATTTCTATCTCAAAGTTAAGAAGTATCACTTATGTATGCTACCCTTAATTTTAGGGTTATTTAACCCATGTCTGAATACAATACAAAGGAATTACACTACTTGAGTCACTGGACAGAACAAGCAATGCGAAACTTTTTATTAATTTTAAAGTTATTGCATAAAATGGTATGTGATAGTGGAGCATCGTGGCATAATGCATGGGAATGACACAAAAAAAATCAGTTGGCAAGAGTAGTAGCTCTATAAAGAGAATTGGAAAACATAATTTTTTAAATCTATTTGCAACTGAGTAATAAACATTTATGAAGCAAACCAGTGTAGTGTAATGTTGCAATAGATAATCCTTGTTGAACAACAAAAAAGGGCAAATGAGGGGATTGCATTTAATAAAAATAAAATGTAAGAGCCGTGTAGTAGCTTGTCATGGAATTTGTTGTTGCCTGTTTTTTATAAAATGCGCTGAACGATATCCTATTTTTAGTGGAAGGTCAACTTGAACATTATTTAAAGGGTCTCTGGTTCTGTATAGAGATAGAAACACTTTGAAAGTGATAACAAAAGTGAGGGCTTGGAGCCAGACCTCCTTAACCTATCACTACCAGCACAGGATAGCCATCCATGTAGGAACTGTGAGCCACCTTGTTCCATGCTCAAAGTGCATGCAGTGATGAAAATAGCACAGAGCCTCATGTGAAAGGATGATTGTTTATTCTTTAAAATTTTGAAACGGGCTCAGAGAGTTTTCATTAACTTTCTTTCTCCTTTGTTTTTAATGAATGAATGAAACGCTGCCATCTGACATCACATCGCCTTCTTTTTTGTCTTTTTTTTTTTGAAGTAAATACTTTTTAAGTATCATAAACAGTGCAACTGTTTTTCTGAGACCAAAAACTCCAGTACTGCAAAAACGTGCCTGGAAGAACTGTTGTGAAGATTGATAAACCATTTCTAAGCCAAGCAGGATTGTTTTGATTGTGCTGTCATCCATAATGATGTATATACCCTAGAATTTAATTGATATCAGGGGAATTATTTATTCCTGCCGATACATTGAGAACATTGTCAGCTTCACAAGCTACCATCATTACACTTCAGTGGGGATTTTTCTTGCTGTGGCTATAGACTCAGGACAATAATACACATTTTTGAATGGCTGTTGGCTGAAAATCAGTCTGGCATGTTAGTGCAAAGCCAAACATAGTGTAGCTGGTCAGACTTTAAAATTCACACCTCTGCTGGAATGCCTCCTAGAAGTGTGTGCGTTCAACCAAGGAAGTAGTTCTGATAGTGTGTTTAAGGGAGAACGTTTTAACTGACCCTACTAAGAATAAGGAGTACCTGGGTAACTTTGACATGAGTATGTAACATGAGAGCTTATATTCTTCAGATTTATGGTTGAAATTGTGTTTCAAAACATTTTACTCTTTTTAGACCATCTGTTGGCTTCATTTAGCATCAGGGAAGTGGTCTAGTCATTAGATGCATCACAGCACTCCATCTCCGATTCTGCCACTGGCATTCTGTGCAATCTTGAGTGAATAATTTTCCCACCATGATGCAGTTTTCCTTACATGATACTGGAAGATGACTTCTGCTTGAAAATGTGCTTTGATGGAATGCACTGCAGAAAAAGTAGGCGTGACTATTAAGGAAAAGAGAGCATGTTCTGAATGTAATAAACCTCAGGAAAGTCTTCGTTTGTTATCTCATTAAATATCAGTGAGTCTGCATGAGGCAGGCTCATTGAGATGTAATACTTCTGCCATCTCAGTCTTTGTATTTTCCCACAAACCTTAAATACAGCCCTTCAAGCTGCTTTGTCAGTCGTAACCTGTTCCTTGTCATGTGGGTTCTCCAGTATCGAGTAAGAACTAGGCTTATATTGTATTCCTTTTCTTGGTAGGTTCATTATAAAGGATGATACACAACATTATTTGTGCTTGGAACTATAATGAACAACTTGTTGGAAATCTTGTTTCCTTGAGAATTTTAGCTGTATTTCAGATGTGATTTGAGTTGGATGATAGATTGAACAACTGGTCTAGGGACAGAGATAGAAGTGAAAGATAATGTAAAAAAAAGCAAACCCTGTTGAGTTCCACCCCCCTCCCTCAGCATTATGAATTATCTTCCAATTATTTCAGTGCAAACCTACACCTAAATGCAAAGACTGTTTAAATGAAATACCCTACAGTTAATATATTTATTGACTTCAATCTTGCCACCTTCCTAAGTTTTCCAGCTATTCTTTACTTTGTGATGTCTTTGCATTAACAGGTGTGTTCCCTGGTACTAATGATAAGAAGTGATAAAATCCGAGGTGGCTAGAGAGTAGCCTGACAGCTTTGTGTGGAAATAATTTCACAGTGTTAAATGAGCCAGATCCTTTCCAAGGCTCGTATTGCTCCTTTCCAGGGCATAGTCAGGCCGAGACTGTAAAACAGGTCTTTAAGCTTAAAGTCTGTGCTGTTGCATTGTGAACAGAGCTAGAATATAGCATTCTGAGTGTCTTAGTTCACATATCAGCTTGAGGACTAAAGAAAAACACAGCAACTCTTTGTGGACTCTCTAAAACTAGCTTTGCCCTAGCTGTACTGGCTAGAGAAAGGGCTGACAGATTTTTTTACCTGGTGGTGTTGACACAGACTGATGAAGCTGTATAATAAATACTGAAATAAAGAACAAATAATAAAGCCTGTTACATATTGTCAGCAGTGTTTCATGTCTTGAAAGTCCACAAGTGTTCTGTCTTCCTATCTTGCTAAAAAATACTAATCCGGGCTACTCTGAGTTAATTTTTTTTCTTGTCTTTCTTGCTTTTTGGAAGGTACTAGGCATGTGCACTTCGTTGAATCGATGAGATAATGTATTGTATGTCAGTGAAGAATAACATACAATAGCAAAAAAATCCAAAGAAAACAAATTTGCTGCCAAGTTACTGGGTGAGAGCCTTATGAATCCCTTTGCTGTCCAGCTCGTAATTCTGAGAATGAGTCATTGCCTGAGACAACAGTTGGTGTACAACCAGAATGTATAGAAGACAGTAGCTATGCTGAAAATTTTGAGAATAAGGACCAGAGTATCAGTAATTACATGCTTCGTGTCATCTAATTGTTTAAAAGCTTTTTAGCTTGACATTTTTTTGATATATTTGTCCTGTAGTATATAACTTTAAGGATGCCCATCCCCCTGCCAGCCCTCCAGCAGCCACTGTGTCCTGTCAGTCATCCTGAAATACACTGGTGAGCTTGTCAGGCAGTCCCTTGCAGACGCCTCAGAAGCCAAATAGTGAGCCATAGCAGTTGCGCTGAAGTTCCTAACTGAAGGAAATTACATAGACAGTTGCTTTAGTCCTGAATATGGACCATGTGTATTCTAGGATAGGTGAGTGATGTGCTATTTGATTTCTAATTATCTATCAAGAACTGATTCTGAAGTTAATGTTTTCTTATTTCTGCAGAATTTATTTGGCTCTCCTTTCTGACACTAAATAGTTTGTCTGTGTACACTGTACTTACAGTTTGCTTAAAAGTTGCAGGTAGTGTGTTCATACTGTAGTGCAAATGGATACAGACTTTGACTTTTTCTTGTGTCTTTTTTTTCTTATACCAAAAGATTACACAATTTCATTTTCAATACATCTACTGAAAAGACAGTATTCTCAATATATTAGTATGTAACATGTGGTAGGAGTGTACAGGTGTTTGATTTTCTGGCTGTTCTAAGACAGCTTAACACTTTCTAAAGACTTTCTAAAAAAATGTAAATAAAAGAGAGAGCCATCAAAGTGTTGGCTAAAGATTTAGAGAAGATGTGTATTGCATATGGTGAAAAATGGGACACTCTATTTGGTTGGCAAAGGTGTGTGCACTAGGGTTTTATTATGGGAGAGGCAGTCTAAGAAGGTGTTTAACAGCTATGCAGTTTGGAAGGGCAGGGATGTGAATGGCAGACATTTGTGGTTTTCAGAGCAGTTTATTTGTATTGTAGGAAAGCTTACTTTAATGGGTCAAAAAGGATCTATTAACATTTGCTATCTTTAATTGAAGAATTTGTGTGGAGGTCTGAATATTGGTGAGGATATGACTTCCCTGCTTGTGTAGCAAATCTGCCTATACCTGGAAATACCTATATAGCTGTAAGAAAGCTTGAATTTTCATCTACTTTGCAGACACAGGACTCTTTCTGAATATTCATCATCAGTTAATAGGTATTGGTTCTTTGACATTGCATTTTGCACTGGACCTTTTACTGTTAAGGTTTAGACTTAGACTTTTTATGTATTTAGTGTATTTCCAAAGAATTACATGGTTGAGAAATTGGTTTCACTTTTGTTCTTAGCTTCCATACATGAAGTACCCGTGGTTATTAACAGTAAGAATCACTATAGGTAAAATGAAAAGTACAAAACGCCAGTCTGCTTGTGTGAGTACAGAGAGGGCATGTCTTTGGCCTGAGCTGTAAGAGTAAGCTGTTTTTTCAGAGATCAGCTCACTGAGGATCTTAGGTGCAGAATACAAAGAAACCAGGAGGTGATGCACTTTCATGATGACCAGGATTGCAGTTGTATGAAGCCGTCTGGGTGACTGATTTTTGTACTAAATAGCAGATGGCAAGAGCCTGTCTTATTTCTTGTTTTGTTGCATAAGCATATTATTAACAGTTGATAGTCTCACCATTACAAATATATTGGACTGGAGGCATTTATTGTATTGAATGTGTTTCTAGGTAGTTTGAGTTCAGTAACTTTATATGTGTTCTGTCTGTTGTGGTTCTCCTTGCTCTGAAATTTTGAAAGCATTACTTCAGCAAAGTTTCGAAACAAAGTATTTTTGCTTCTAGGAGCATGCCCTAACCACCAGTCTCTACAGCCATGCTGTGTTTTCAGCCTCTTGTTTTGAGCTTAGTAAGTATTCTACACCGAGTAGAACAGAACCAGCAGAATATACTGATTCACCCATTTTAAAGCACTTTGTAGTAGTTGCAGTGAGGCTTAGTGAATAAGAGGTGTGGTCTGATTACTTCTAGAGCTACACTTGCCAGAGGATACGTAACAATCTGAGCTAGCCGAAGGGCTGCAGACCTTTTCGTGACTAGAAGACTTGTTTCTGAAGCAGTGAATAATAGAACAGAATAAAGTAGAATAGAATCTGCCAGGTTGGAAGAGACCTCCAAGATCATCCAGTCCAACCTATCACCCAGCCCTATCCAGTCAACTAGACCATGGCACTAAGTGCCTCATCCAGTCTTCTCTTGAACACCTCCAGGGACGGTGACTCCACCACCTCCCTAGGCAGCCCATTCCAATGCCAGTCACTCTCTCTGGCAAGAACTTCCTCGTAACATCCAGCCTATACTTCCCCCGGCACAACTTGAGACTGTGTCCCCTTGTTCTATTGCTGGTTGTCTGGGAGAAGAGACCAACCCCCACCTGGCTACAACCTCCCTTCAGGTAGTTGTAGACAACAATGAGGTCTGCCCTGAGCCTCCTCTTCTCCAGGCTAAACAACTTCAGCTCCTTCAGCCTCTCCTCATAGGGTTTGTGTTCCAGGCCTTTCACCAGCTTTGTTGCCCTTCTCTGGACACATTCCAGCACCTCAACATCTCTTTTGAATTGAGGAACCCAGAACTGGACACAGTACTTAAGGTGTGGCCTGACCAGTGTTGAGTACAGGGGCAGAATAACCTTCCTTTGTCCTCCTGGCCACACTGTTCCTGATACAGGCCAGGATGCCATTGGTTCTCTTGGCCACCTGGGCACACTGCTGCCTCATCTTCAGCCTACTATCCACCAGTACCCCCAGGTCCCTTTCTTCCTGGCTGCTCTCTCGCCATTCTGTCCCCAGCCTGTAGCGCTGCTCGGGGTTGTTGTGGCCAAAGTGCAGAACCCTGCACTTGGCCTTGTTAAAT